>RJWJ010019316.1:0-30399 GCA_004363605.1 Indri indri | reverse complement strand
CCAAATAACCAAAAAAAACCTTTGGAATATACTTAACCGAGGAGATGAAAGTTCTCTGGAGAATTATAATACAAAGCACTGATGAAAGCAATCATAGATGACACAAACAAATGGAAAAGGACCCATGCTCATAGATTTGAAGAATCAATATTGTTAAGGTGTCCATACATCCCAAAGTAATCTACAGATTCAATTCAATTCGTATCAACATACCAATGTCATTTTTCACAGAATTAGAAAATTCTAAAATTTATGAGGTAAGACTCCAAATACAACAAAAACAAAAATAAATAAATGTGACTTAATTAAACTAAAAGGCTTCTGCCCAACAAAAGATATAATCAACAAAGTAAATAAACAACCTATGGAATGGGAGAAAATATTTGCAAGCTTTACATTGGACAAAGGCCTAATATCCAGAATCTGTAAGGAACTCAAACAAATCAGCAAGATAAAACCGAATAACCCCATTAAAAAGTGGGCAAAAGACATGAATGGACATATTTCAAAGGAAGAGAAACAATTGGCCAACACACGTATGAGAAAAAGCTCAACATCGCTAATCATTAGGCAGATGCAAATTAAAACCACAGTGGGACACCACCCTACCCATGTCAGAATGACCGTTAGTGAAAAGTAAAAAATCAATAGATCTTCATGTGGATGCGGTAGAGGGGTGGGGAGCCTGCAGCCTCAAGGCCACATGTGGACCTCCAGATCCCCAAGTGCAGCTCCTGGATCAAATCCAAACTTCGCAGAAAAAATCCCTTAATTAAAAGGATTTGTTCCGTAAAATTTGGATTCAGTCAAAAAGCCTCATTCAAGGATCCAGAAAGCCACATGTATCCCCAAGGCCACAGCTTCCCCACCCCACAACTTCTACAGAAAACAGTATGGAGATTTTTCAAAGAAATAAAAGTAGATATACCATTTAGTCCAGCAATCCACTACTGCGGATCCATCCAAAGGAAAATAAGTCATTTTATAAAAAAAAGACAAAAACACCTGCACACATATGTTTATTGCAGCATAACTCACAATCGCAAACAATGAGTGCCCACAAATTCATGAGTGGATAAGGAAAATGTGTTATACATATATATCACAGAATACTACTCAGCCATCCAAAAGAATGAATTAATGTCTTTTGCAACAACTTGGGTGGAACTGGAAGCCATTATTCTAACTAACACAGGAACAAAAAAAATACTGCATGTTGTCATTTATATGTGCGAGCTAAGCAATGGGTATTCACAGCCATAACGAGTGATGTAATGGACATTGTAGACTCAGAAGAAGGAGGATGGGAGGGGGTGTGGGATGAAAAATTACTTATTAGGTACAATGCACACTATTCAGGTGATGGGTACATTATTATTTTTTTCTGCTTCATATTGGTTTTTTTTTTCTCTTTTTTTAATTTTCAGCATATTACAGGGGTACAATGAGGGACAAGTAAACCTGTTCTTTGTCTCAGAGGAAGAGAGTATCTCATTCCTCTAGCTTGTTCACTACAAATACAACCCTCAGAAATTGTCTGGATCCAGAGCAGTAAGGGCTTTTCTTTCTTGGCATATCCAACAATAATACGCAGTGACACGCAGGGCCCTTGGTGTGTTGACTTTGTCAACAATTACATTGGAGTTTCTAGCAAACTCATTTAGAACATTAGGTAACTGTCCTCTTGAAAGAAAAAAAATACAGACCCTATTATATTACATATAATAATACTTTATGTATACACTGAAATAACAAATATTTCAAGAAGTCTAAGAGACTAAAATATATGGCAGGAGAGACTTCTAAAACAAGACTGGAAACTTGGAAACCAGAAAAGACAAGATTATTTAACTATAGAAAAATTTTTTTAAAAAGATATCACAAATAGGGTCAATAGACAAATAAGATATTTAGACATATTTTTGCAGCACAGAAGATTAATATCTTTAATGATGATCTTACAAATTAATAAATTCAAAGAGCAAGGAAAATGTAAAAAGGATATGCATGGACAAATCACAGATGTGAATGGACAAATCATTGAAAGCAAATCTAAATGATAAACATTAGTCAGAATAATACAAACTAAAGTAAAAATGAGATAAAAATTTTCACCTATAGACTGGCAAAAATTGTAAACAGCAATAATACTTACTTGATAGGGCTGGATCAAAAGGGGTATATGCCTAAAGGTTGATATAAATTTGACAATTCTACTCTAGGAAACTACCTCATAAAATTTAAAGACTTAGTATGCATATTTTTTAGTACATAATGTTAAGTATACCACCTCTTATAATAATTATTTTTGTAAAGATCTGTGCTATGGACTGAATGTTTGTGTTGTCCTGAAATTCATATGTTGAAACCCTAATATCCAATGTGAAGATATTTGGAGATGAGGCCTTTGGGAGATCAGTAGGTGATGAGAGTAGAACCTTCATGATGAGATTAGTGCTTTTATGCAAAAGACAGGTGATCTCTTTCTCTTTCTCTTTCTTTCTCTTTCTCTTTCTTTCTCTTTCTCTTTTTTCTCTCTCTTTCTCTCTCTCTCTCTCTCTCTGAGACAAATACTCAGAACTGAGGCAATCTCTTAAACAAGATCTTCTATAAATGCCAGAAGGTAAAATAAAGAGGAGTACAGACAGTTCTCCACTTATAATGGTTCAACTTACTATTTTGACCTTATGATGGCGTGAAAGCCACATGCATTGGTAGAAGCCATACTTTCAGTACAACCATTCTGTTTTTCACTTTTAGTACAATATTTGATAAATTATATGAGATATTCAATATTATATTAAGAAAATTGGCCTTGTATGAGATGATTTTGCCCAACTATAGGCTAATGTAAATGTTCTGAGTGCGTTTAAGGTAGGCTAAGCTATGACGTTTGGTAGGTTAGGTATATTAAACTCATTTTTGACTTAACAGTATTTTCAACTTATAATGGGTTTATTGGGACATAACGCATCATAAGTTGAGGAGCATCTGTACATACTTTTGGATGAGTAACCATGACAAGCAAGAAGACATGAAAAAGTAAAGTGATCTGTAGAATTCCCTCTCCTTGGTATATATCAGCATGAGATTTTCGACCTGCTCCATTTCCAACCTGAGCCAGTTCATCCCTCCTTAGGCAACCTGGTGGTCCCTGGCTCCCAGGAGGTTACCACATTGATGCCAAACTTAGTGCAGACACTTAATTGGTATAGCAAACTACATACAGCCCAGAACCCTTGGACTCAAGCAATCCTCCTGCCTCAGCCTCCTGAGTAGCTGGCACTACAGGCCTGTGCCACCATGTCTGGCTCTCCTGGCCATGTATCTGGAACTTCTAGGTGCCCTGACCTGGGTTGATATCATAGGATGAAGCACAAGAATATGTTCAGAGAGAAGGGTTCAAGGACCAGAAGGCCAGAGGGTCTCCTTTACCATATGTAATACATTGTTATAAATACCAGCTGTGATCTAAACTGAGAGCATATTTTGTTGAGTTGTTTATCTATCACCTGAGATATTCTAATGATGTATTACTTAGAGAGAAAAACAAGTTGAAAAGTAGTGTCTACAGTATTAATGCATTTTCCTAAAAGGAAACATATGCATGTATGTGTGTGTGTGTGTATACACGCACACACACATATATATGCTTGTATGTTTTTAGAGTGGGGCAAAGACTGTTAATATTATCTATTGGAGATAGGGATTAAAATGAAAAAGGTTTGAGGAGAGCATGTATTAACTCTCTTCACACCATTTTTCATTATTTTACTAGTTCTTATGTGGAAGTATTACTTTGGTAATTTTTGAAAAGTAATTTAATAAAAAAAGAATGTTGTATCTCAATGCCTTTTGAGGAGGGGCAGAATATGTCCCTCCAAAATATGCTGTTCTGGTATTAGGATTATTTTGAGCTAAACACCCTTAAAAAACAGCAAATACAAAAGGGAAACTCTGCCCTATCTATACCAGAAGAGAAGAAACATTCTTGTCACCAGATGGGGAGTAAACACAGAAAAATCTGTATAAACAGACTTGTTAACATAACTCTCATAGTCCTTTTGCCTCCTTGCACTTTAGTTACTTTTCCATAATTGCCACTCTTTGTCCAACATACTATATAAAAATTTAAGTTTTGACACCTCTTAGGGCCTTTGTTTTTCTGTGGAGTCTCCATGTAGATGTAAAAATCTGTATGCTTTTCTCCTGTTACTCTCTAATGTCAATTTAATTCTCAGGCTGAGCTGCGCCAAGAAGGTCGAGGTAAAGTGTTGCCTTTCCTACACTTTTCACACATGGAAGGAATGGCATTTTGATCAACGGTTAAAACTGTGCTGAAAGAACTCTCTTCCCTGCATCAATTGTACATAGTGGAAAGAGCATATAATAAAGCTAATGAAAACAAAACAAACAAAACCTGTGTATTAGTTTAGACTTCCCCTCGTGGGTGCAGTTGGACTATCTGAATCTTGTTTCCTTTCTCTGTCAGGAGAAACTTACTTCATTGATTCTATTGTGAGGAACAAAGGAGACACTACATTGTTCTCAAAGTCTTTAAATAGGATATTACTATTAAATTGTTTTCAAGGTGGTGAAAATGATTTCATTATTTTATTCCCAAGGTGAGTATAAAAAATGGTGTGTATACGTGAGGTGAAGGAGTTGCCTTTGAAGACTAGAACTCAATTATTTTTATAATTTTAAAGGGATGGATAAGTACTTTGTCAACAATCATATGTTATCTAGTGCACATATTTACCTAGCAACTTACCTAGTAAATATAAAATTGAATCAAAATACTGTTCTTTCTGTATGCAAAATGTTTTAGAGAAGAGAAAATACTGATTTATCTAAAATGAAACATGTTAAAAATATGAAAAGTTCTTCAGGATGATATTTAGTTTTATGTACATGTGCATCTCTGGAGAAAATTTCTGCCCTTTAGGGAGAGAGGAAATTGGAACAAACGAAAAAGAAGAGAAAGATCTTAAAAGGCGTAGTGCGCCGGTCAGTGCCACCATTTCAGGCAGTGCTTAACAATCCGTTGAGAAAGCAACTTGAACCGAACAACAAGCAGGCGTGTTTTACTTGCTTTCCAAGAGCGACAGGTGCAAAGAAGCTTGAGGAAAAAGCATTCATTATGGGCAAGGTTAAAATTAGGTACTTAAAAATCGTCATCTAATTTAGGTCATTTATCATTCTCCTCAAAGCCTCTTTTATACAATTGAATTCTGAAGTGCTTAGTTTACTATTAGATCATCACAGCTGCTACAGTATCACTCAAAGCAGATGTTTCACAGACAGAAAGAGCCTGGCTAATTTTAAAAGAAACATGGTAACTGCAAGTCACTTTTTGGCAGTTCCAACAGTGAATGTGAATATACCATGCAGGTGCAACTGTACGTAGTGAATTGTAGAATAAATGCTTTGAGAGAGGGAAAAGTGATATTGGTGAGAGACCTTGAAAGGGTTTTATTCCTGATGGATTAGAAATCCAGAGCATGTAGACTGTGGTTCACTGTGCTGAGATTCAAACTATCTTTTCTCTTTTAAAGGGAAAGAACAAAGCAAAATGGTTTGGCTAATTATAATGCATTCTCCCAAATCATTTTCCAGATCAATTTACTCTTGTAAATAGAATAGTGAGGGAATTTCTTACACTGAAATTATTAACTTGCATATTAATTTCTTCACAGCATTTATCCCTAGTGATATTGGAATATGTATTTGTATTTCTACATGTTTGAATATATGTATATGTATGCAGAGATCAGACTAAACATGTGAAACTCAGAAATAGTGGACACATATCACAAATTTCTTATTATAATTCATGCATGAACTTTCAGTGGAAGAGAGAAAGTCCTTTCCATTTACAAAATTTGGTAGAGATATTTGTGATAACTGGTTAATTTAATTCTTAGTGTTTAACAGACAATGAAATGCACTTGAGCTAGAGAGTCCTTTGCTTGATTATTTTTGATTAAAAAGTATGAATTGAAATCATTGATTTTCAATTCTTGAATCACTGTCCTTGAAATAAATACACACATATGTAATACTCCCTAAAATACATTTCTGAAGAATGCATGTGATGATATTTTTAGAAGCTGATGTAACTATAAAATGCTAGGGCATTGTATTGATTTCTTAGGGCTGTTGTGAAAAATGACCACAAACTGGATGATTTAAACACCAGAAATACATTCTCTTAGAGTTCTGGAGATTTCACTCCTTCCAGTCACTCTAGGGGAGAATCCTTCCTTGCCTCTTCTGGCTACTGGTGGCTTGAGCAGTTCCTTAGCTTATGGCTGCATCACTCCAATCTCTGCCTCTGTCTTCCCTGTGCCTTCTCTTCTGTCTCATATAAAAATACTTGACATTGGATTCAGGACACATCCAGATAATCCAGGATGATGTTATCACAAGATATGTAATTTAATTACATCTCTAAAGACCCTTTTCCCAAATAAAGTCACATTTCTAGGTTCTGGGGGTTCAGATGGGAACACAACTTTTTTGGGGGGGCTACTATTCAACCCACAACAGGTGTTAGATATGTAAATGAATATTCTAAGCAGTGCTACTCAAAATCTAATCCTCAGATGGCTGCCAAGTTTATGAACTGATTGTTACTGATCGGCAGTGAGATAAGAAACTTGTACCAGAATGTAAATCATTTCATTACAAAGCACACTTAGATTCAGCTGACATTTTTTTGGGAAAGATTTTGCTGATGAAGGAAACATTACATTGATTTATTTTCTAGAGCAAGCTCTTTATCTCATCATGGACCAATACTTTTTGAGTTGGATAGTTTTAAAATATAATGGCCAAATTGACTTTAACTTGGTGAGTTTAATGTGGTGCTATTGGACTGTGACTTCAATATGATCACTATGGGAAGATCTTGGTAGCTGAGAATGGAGTAAATACCTGGTCATCAGAAGAATCATTGATTTATTAGTCTTAAGGGAAGATATCAGGTACATTCTGGCATGGAGCAACAAGATATAATTGAAATGAAGAAAAAGGAACATCAAAGTGTTTGAAAACATACCATTGACCTAACCATGCATGTAGCCGATTTGCTTTTGTTTACTATATTGTATTTTGTTCCTAGTATAAATAGTAAATATGATATGAAATACAGTATATATTTATTTTTTATTGTCATTACAGGGAACACATGTTATCAAAATCCCAGCCACTGGATTTTCACCTCGCTCGCCTGTAAAGCTGATGTCACCATCTCCAAGGTATCATTTATGTGCACCATCTGCAGGACTTTTCCAATCCATGAATATCTCTGTTGGCTAAGAAAATTTAATTCGTCCTCAGTTGTGTGCAAGGCACTGCTCCCTTGGATTATTTTAAAAATCTTACACATTTTTTAAAGTTTTCTAGGTAAGATAATTATCTCACCTAGAAACTGCAGCAATATTTCTCCATGCAATGCCGTATTTACTTTTCTCTTCCAATCATCAATTTTCTAAGTATCTATTACTTTTGCTAACCAGAGTAAATCGGGGACATCTCTCTATTCAACTGGTTCTTCAGCCCCACTCACTTTTGTTGTGCATTTCTATATTTATCTTATTATATACGGTTTTCATCTTCAAAGTTAAGAGCATAAAATCATATTTTCCAAGGATACAAAGTCCTAAATCAATTCCCTAAAATGCATTCTGAAAGCAGCATTAAGTGTGGCATCTAACCTTATTACACTGTTGAACTAGTACTTGTTGACCTGGGAAGTTAAGATGTTAATGTCAGTCTAAATCACAAAGTTATAAGACTTGGGGCATTGCAGTCCTTTCAAAATTGTCACTCGAGTATACAGTATACAGCATGTCCTTGTAAATGTCCCAACATATTTTAAGAATAATTTCCTCCTTTTTTCTCTATCCTTAGGGAACAGTTTTAAAGCAAAGTATTTCCATATGGAAAGAGGGAGGAGATTTAATGGGATGTATAGCATCACTCATGAATAGTATTTAAGTCTCAAGAGCATAACTGGGACTTGACGATTAGATTGTATAAAAGCTTTCACTCCCTAGTATGTTCATATATTGTCAGGGCAGGAAACTCCACAAACACAATATAAACAACCCCCAATGCTATGTAATAGAGCCTGCCATTACATGATCTTTTTGGACTATGGGTATGCCATTATAATGGTTAAAAGGAAATAAACACAGTAGTTTCCTGGGAAGTTTCTCTTGTGAAAATAAGGGCAGAACATAGATTTCAGCATTAATATTTCACAAGTTGAGAAGCGTAGCCTGGCAGAGATGATCATTTTTCTGGTTAGTGATGCAATAAACATTCTTAGATTATTGGACTCAGAAAGGGTATATTCTCCCATGGCTTTCTGTGGATTTGAAGGCAGGCAGTGGTTCTCAGGCCTGAGTGCACAGGGGATATGAGGCAGATGATGAACTTGAACAGTATCAGGTGCTCAGGCATGCCTACCTGATTCTGATCCATTTGGTTCAACTATTTCAAAGTTCCTAGGTGATGTGAATGTGTCAGTAGGTTGGAGAAAAATGGCTTGTTCAAGAGCACTGATTATCAAATTCTAGTATATAATAATCACCTGGGAGCTTTATAAAATGCATATTCTGATGCCAAACTTCCAGAGATTTTGTTGGAACAGGGCTAAGCAGAGGTGCCATAATCACATTTTTTGTAAGCATCCCAGGGGATCCTGTGTCCATGGTCAAAGTATTTGACCAGTTGAGAAAAAATGACAAAGAATCTTCAGGGAGATGTTCTACCAATTCACATATTACCACATAAAACACTGTTCCTTAAGGGAGTTTAACTATCCTTGGCTTATATAATCACATTAATGTTTGGTTTCCACTTACGGTTGGGAAAAATACTATGTGAAAATCTCAGTTTTATAAATGAAGAAACCAAATCACAGAGTGTTAAAATGGCTTCCCACATCACACATTGGATTAATTCTGATTTATTGTTTTCTCAGTCTACTTAAATAATCTCATAGATATTTAAAAACTTGAGCAACATTCTTAAAAGCATATATACATATGTACACAGGTTTACATTAAAAAAATCTAAAATTTCAGATTATCTAAGTACTTTCTAAATAAGGTTACAAGTGCCTAGTTCTGGGATCAAAAACTGATAATAAAATAGGACTAAAAACCTAATACAGTACTAAAATATATGCTTCCATAAAAGCTTTATACCTCCCTGACAGGCAGAATAGTCTACTGGACAAAATCATGGGCTCAGGAGCTAGACTACAGGGTATATGTGAATCTTGGCTCTCCACTCACCAGCTGTGTGACTCTAGGCAAATTATTTAATCTCTGTGCCTCAGATTCCTTATTTGTCACATAGTGATAATTCCTACCATGGAACTACCCTAGGATTTTTGCAATGGTAAATAGATTCTTTTGTGTAAATGCCTGGAACAGTGGCTGCCATAACATTAAATGCTATATGATCATAAATGTTGTATAGTTGGCTTTTACTATTTGACAAATTTGTGGGGTCTTTATTTGGATGCGGTGGTGGGATTAAAGCCACATAAAATTACATTTTTGCTTTTAATTAAATCATATCAAATCTTTGTTTGTATTTGAACACAAGGTACATTTAAAATATCTTTCCATTCAATCAAATGAGTTGAAATTACATAATAGGGCATTATTTCTCAAAATATAGAGGAATGGGTCTATTTGGTTGAGTATCTACCCTAGCTTTCCTCCAAAAAAGAAAAAAAATAATGAGGCAAAAGAAAGAATCTAACTTTGCAATAATGTAGTAACATTCAAGAATAAAGCTTAACAGATAGAAAAATAAACATCCGACTGCCACCAAAGGAAAAAGGAATGTTTTGGGGCCCAATTGTAAAAACCTAGGATGCTGAGATGAATTATATGCAATTACCCTGTTTGCAGTAACTTCAGACACATCAAGAGTGGGTTCTAGAAGGGAAGCCTATTTTAGGAGATGTGTTCTTTACATAGTTCCAAAGGGGAGAAATGAGTCAATCATTTCAGACCACCCTCCTACACCCAGTCCTAAAAGCTATAGCGGCATTCCTTATCAGCAGGGAAACCCAAGAGCAATATCCAGTCATCTTGACAAACTGCAGTAAAAGACGGTAATGACATCAGATGGCAGCAACAGAAAGTGAAGACCCAGTCAATGTAATGAGCTGTTTTGAAATGACAATGATTATGGTCTGAAGAGTTTGAGAAGAAAGGTTTGGAACCTATTTTTAGGCTCATCTAATGGTCATCTCTTGCTTTTACCAACTTCACTGGACCACCTGGTATGGCTTATCAGGCCTGGTTGTATAATTTTCTCTCTATTTTCTCTTCATTTCAAGTCACTCAGCTAAACACTAAATCCCTTATGTGTGTGTGCATGTGTGTATTTGTGTCACTCTGGAATAAAGCACAGTATAAAAATACATAAATGCATAAAAATATTGTTGAAATGGGTGAAGAAGTTGAATTTTGGCAATCGTATCCGGACATGAAATATTAATATCTTGTTGCCACATGTTATACTACTGCTGGTTGGATGGTTTGCCCCATAATACTGAAACTAATTTAGAAAAGAGATTACCTAGAGTTAAAAATTCAAGAGGTGGTATTATTTTTTATCCATAAATAATTTTGACTTTATTGAGGTAAGGAATGAATACTGTTACCTGTTGTTCTCATAGAATAAATAATTTGTATTCTCTTCTCCACAGAAAGTTTTGTTTTGGTTCAGTATTGCCTAAAGCATTTTATTTAGTTGTGTTTTTGTTATTGTAATTGCTTTATGAGACCAATAAGGATTTGTAGCATCAGCTTAACAGAATTGCTTCCTGAGCATTGAGTTGGCATAAGAAGCCAGAACTCTGTATATTTAGGAACAAGCAGCACATACTTCATTATTTGTGATCACTCCTTTCAACTCATTTCAAATTCTGCTTACATACTGCCAAGTGTTCTAAACATCTAAGTGTTTATTGCTTGGGTTGATAAAAACACTAGCTGATCTAACATTATTTGTAATGCTAATAAATGTTTTACAATAAATTTGTGCTCGTCTTTAAAAATAAAGCAAAGGCAAATGGAAACACACTAAGCCATTTTCTACTGTGTTGTCCATTCGTTTTCTTTTTCTCCTGCCTTACTTTTGCTGTACTTCTGTTCACATTCATTAATCCCTGGATTCTTTTTCTTTTTCTGTCTTCTGTCCAAAAGACTGTGTGTAGAAATATTTAAAGATGAATATTTTGAAGGTTAGATAATAGCTGTTTCAAACCTAACCCCCAAACTCTATTCAAAAAAAACAATGAGTCTTCTTTAAGAATTGGGGGCCTTAATGATAAGCATTGATATATATTTTAAGTTAAAGGCGCCACCTTTTATTGATTACCTTTCAGGTTTGACTCACTATGGTTTTGTTTGTAGAGTCAATCATTCTCTAATCCAGGCCAGCTCCTCCCACAGGGGCCCTACAGCCACTTGGTGGCGATGTTGTAGAGGGGATTCAGCAGTGGGTGGGGGTTAGAAAACCTGAGGCCCTTTTCAATTCTTGGGCTGGCACTGTGATTTACTGAATCGCAGCCCTATAGTTACGTCTTAATTAGTTAGAGGGCCTCATAGCGTGGGGACTGGCTCAAATTTCCAATGACAGAGTGATAAAACATGTTACATATACTTACTTTCAACAAAAATAGCCAACCTACAAATTTACCAAAAGCTAGCAGAATTAAAGAAAAGCCTTTAATTTTTATTTTTCTTCAAAATAACTGTAAAAATACATGCAATGTAAGAGAAATAAATAAAACAAAAAATACAAATCTAAAAGCTAAAACAAAACTGAGTTCATCTCATATTCAAAAACATTATGGCATACCAAGTCCTACAAAGTCTGGATCTAATTTACCACTACAGCTTCGTATGGTATTCAATTTTCCCCATGAACGAAATACTGAAGCCAAAGTGAACTCACTTTTCCCTACAGATTCTATGTCTTTTAACACCTCCATTTCTATGTTTGTGCCGCTTCCTCTGGCCAGAATACCCTCCCACCCAAAACCCCCCAAATCTCTACAAGTCTCCCCTTCTTTAGGGAGCTATCCCAATTCCTCACCCCTTACTCCTCAATAAAACATTGCAACTGTATTTTAATTAATTGCATTCTTGTCTGTCTCCCTAATAAAATGTGAGTTTCTCAAGGGGAGGGACCCGTTTCATTCCTTTTTTGTTGCTCTCTTGGTTTCCTCCCTTCCTTCTTCTCTTCTTTCCCCTCCCCCCCTCCTCCCCCCCAGGAAGGAAGTAGAAGATCTGAATCTGACATTGTGCAGGTATTGCAGACACGATGAATTTCACAGGGCACCTAATCTTCTGGTGTTTACAATCTAGCAAGAAACAAGAGTCAAGTAAATAAACGATTACACGTGTATGCTTTGATGAGGGATAAGCACATTGCACAGTCATTCACTGCCTGGAAATAATCCTTAAAAAGCTAAAATACGCTAACTGGTCACTATGTCTCAAACACTTTTTAAAGAATTTTACCTATGTTAACTTTTTAATTTTGATAACAATCCATGAAGTAGATGCAATTATTGTGCTAATTTTATGGAGAAGGATTTAGAGGTCTACAAAGATTATAATAATTTATACTAAGACAAACAGCTGGATTTCAACTGAGGTGCTTTGGCTCCAGAGTGTGTACTTATAACCACTGTGATTGCCTCTCAGTATATATAAGGGTAGAAATATGAATGAATTAATAAAATGTTGAAATGTTCAAATAGCTTTTATGGTACATATGAAAACCAATTTCTCATTAATAAGCCACAATATGATATATAGTTTTAGGAGTTTTTTCCTGAAATTTTTTTTTTATATGCATACTATACTTTAAATCTATGTTCTAAATACTTATTTTTCTCTGTATTATGCTTGTGATTTTATATTTTCAGTTAAAATGCAAATTTTTAGAAAATACAGATGTCATCTAAGTCTTGGATCCAAACACTCAAGATAACTTGGTCTTTCTGCAGGAATTGGGGCTTGAAGAACCAGGTTAAGAAATTCCTGACACTCCTGCTACTGCTATTGCTATGAATCATAACGTCCTTTATCTCCGGCCTAGGAGTTCTGTGTTTTCTGCCAACATCTATAAAATTGTGGCAGGCTAACTTGTTAACTTGAAAGTAGGGTAAATCCTTCACAGTTATGGATATAGTCTTTTCTGGAAGAGGCTCACGAGGAAGCAATGAACCTTCACATCTGACTTTAATTTTAACGAGATCCAGAAAAATATATAGAGATTTCATTTGTAATATAAAGACTGGTTGATCCATAATTAGTCCACTTTCTGAGTAAACGTTTTACTCATGAACGTCTCCTATCCTAACAACTATGTCATCCAATTTCTGACGTCCACAACCAGTCAGTGGACTAAGCCTGAAATCCTCTTACAGTGTTACCTCGTTCCAGCTCCTCAACCATCTCTAAATTTCTTCCCTGGACATCACATCCCTTACTTCTCTCAAACCCTCCCTTGTAATGACTACAATGCCACCTAAAACCTTTGCAAAATGTCTAACAAATTTTATTTTCTCATCTCTTTTGGGGGGGAGGAGAGGTGGGAATTTCAAAGCATTTATTATATACCGATTTTCACAATGGTTACTATTATGCCGTCTCCCTTTCTGTAATTTAAACTCCTTCACAACCGTAATGCAGTTTTAGTCGTTTTGATCCCCCATACCCTGGCATACTGACTTGAATTTAAAGATTAGTAAACTTCTATTTCAATGAATAAATTTTGAGTATAAAATTATCATATTTATTACACATTCACCAAGTATATAATATGATTTCATTGTAGACACTTTATTGCTTTATTTATTTTTTTAAATTTTTTTTTTTTTGAGACAGAGTCTCAGCCTAGCTCACAGCAATCTCAGACTCCTGGGCTCAAATGATCCTTCTGCCTCAGCCTCCCAAGTAGCTGGGACTACTGGCATGCGCCACCATGCCCGGCTAATTTTTATATATATTTATATATGTGTGTGTATACATATATATATAAATGTATATATATGTATACTCCTGACCTTGAGTGAGCCACCCGCCTCGGCCTCCCAGAGTGCTAGGATTACAGGCGTGAGCCACCGCACCCAGCCCACTTTATTGCTTTTTATAAGCCAAAGATACATTAGACAAACACGGCTTGTACTTAAAGAGGGAAATTAGAATATAAGTAAATTGTTATCCAAGGGTTCTGCCTATTAGAACAGTTAGAATAAAACACCAATAGTTCTTTACATAAGGCTAAATGTATGATTTGAAAAGTTCCATGAATAGTAAAATAAATACACACACATCAGTTAATCAAATTAAATTATACCTTATTAAGGTTACGGTCTCAGGCTAAGGCTTTCAGTTAAAGACACATAAATATTTGCGTTTCATAAATCACCAGTCAGGTGAAATCAATGATAGTTCTACTCAGTAGGAGCTCCTTGTTAAAAGCTTCAATGACAACATATCAAATATGTCAAAAAAAGTATGTAAGAAGTACGTAAGAAGACGTGCTTTCTTAGTGAATTCCACTTATCCTAACTTTGTTATGTATCTCCATGTCTATGTGAGATCTCAGTTTTTTTCTGAAGTTTTTTCTTAAGGTCTTAAAGCTGGGACTCAAAACATTTGAATTTATAAATGTCTATTCCAAATATGACATATTATGAATTTAGGCAACTCTGTAAACTGAAAAATGATACTTCATCTTTTAGAGCTATGCTTATTAATTTTATCATCAAATATAAATTATGTAGCTAAAACAAAAACATATTACTTCTTTAAGGCTCATTAAAGCCTATTTTTGCTATTCCATGGCAATATTTTCTTTTTTTATAATATATATATTTACATAATTTTATGTAATATGAAAGATGTCCTACCTTCTTGGAACATGAAATAAATCAATAGCAAAGGAAGAAAATTCAGAAATATACTGGGCATTAGGACATCTTAGAATTAGGGAGGCAAATATTTGTAATAGACAAGAGATTTAGTTTTTAATCTGAAGATCTAAATTTAAATCTTGGCTCTGCAGGCAATGTGCAATCAAAGAAGGATATAATATTGTATGATTTTAATGTTATAAAAATAATTTTCTGGGTAAAGTGGATGATATTTTGGAGGGAAAAATGATTAGTAGCAAGAGAATAGTTTGATGGCTATTAGATGTGAACAGGAAAAAATATCGCATAAGGTGTAGAGAGAAAAAATTCAAGAAATATAAGAAAAGAAACAAAGATACAGACAAGAATTATTCTCAGGTTTCTGGTTTTGACAACTGGATGAGTAGAGTTACTGCAATGCTACATATATTTCCTCAAATTTGTAAATAGCAACATTTAAATATATAGAAAATCATTAATAAATTATTAAGTGGAGAGAGAACATGGGGGAGGGGACAGGATGGAAATGATACTTGTCTGAATATTAATTGTTATTAAATATTGATGTTGGAATAATATTTTAAATATTCAAAAAAATAAAATGGAATTGAAATGGAAAATCCATTGAAAAAAAATTTCTGAAATTGAAAAGCAAACAGAAGAAATGCATCTGTTTTTCAAGTTGTTGACATAATGCGTAGACAAAATAACCACTTCAAGGCCCTTTATTTTTTAGTTCGTAAATGACAGAAATTTATTTCCCACAGTTTTGGAGCCTGGGAAGTCCAAGATCAAGGCTTCAGAAGATTCTATGTCTAGTGAGGGACTGCTTTCAGTTCATAGATGGCACCGTCTCAGTGTCTCCTCACATGGTGGACGACTGAAATGCTATTTAGATAGAACACAGATTTCAGCTTGCATACATAATAGAGTATATTCTAAAAATTAATAAGCAAAAACTTTCAAATGCATCTGTAAAACTTATTGCTAAATGTAGTATTGGTATTATTTTGAAAATATTTTACGTATATTGAGAATAAAATAAATGATTATAGGTATTTCAATATTGTTAAAATCTATGATTTTCAGTAAACTAAAACAGAGATATAACTATCAAATCAAAGATATTAAGACTCTAGGATATTAATATGAAATGAAAATACCAGCATGATCTCATAGTTTTTTATTTTTTAAATTAAATAGTAGTTCGTAATTCTATCTACTGACAAAGCTCAGATTTTGTTCTCTAAAAACTATTTCACACTAAAGGGAATGAATGTTTTTGAGCAATAACTAATAGTAGGTCCAGAAATGTGAAAATAGAAGGCCAATAGTTTGGGGGAGGTGGGAAGAAAAGAGTCAAGGATCTATTTGTTCTGAGTTCCTATAGGATATGAAATTATTAGGAGTCTTCAGAATTTCTGATCTGGGGCCTGATTTTGCAATTTAATAGCTATTTACTAAATTTCTGTAAATTTAAAGGACCGAATCTAATGATCTTTAGTATACTGGCAGTTCTCAAAATATGTATGATTCTATGACTTTAAGTAAAGTGGCTATATTTAAGAAAACTAAGAGCTAGGACATTGGTGCCTAATTAGAGGCACTGGCATAATCACTCAGAATATAAAAGACAGTGTCAATTCCAGAGCCACTTTGTTGAATGAGTAATTTACATGTAGTAGGTCAATTTGTTTAGTAAAACTAGTACTGCCTCTCTCCCTTTTGCCATTTTTCATAATTTATGATTAGTCTGATTTGCATGACCTTTTGTTTATTTGGGGCTTGTTTAATTGAATTTAAAAATAAACATGTCAAACTATAAAAATAATTATATATTTTATACTCCACATTTAAAACGTGTATTAAAGTTTCTTCTATCATTTCAGCCAATGATTACACTTCACCTTTAGATTTTCTATTTAAACTTCTTTCCCAAGTATTCATGATCCCTTTTATGAAAAACTATTTCCTGACATCTGCCTTGAATTTCCTTTTTCCCCCAGTCCCATTCTTGAACTCTCATCTTGTTATCTTCTTTAAGTGGAAAATAGTCTGCTTGACATTATTTCTATCATGTTCAGTTCTGTGTATTTCAGTGAAATCTTTCTTAATTATGTTCTTCCCAAGAGAGCACTTAATCTTTTTTAGCCTGTCTTTATATGTTTTTACCTGTTGGCCCCAGGATAAACTCCAATGGTTTTTAAAGTAACTTTAATAGTTTGAAAGTCTTGGGTACTTTATTAAAAGACGTCCCATTAAAACAATATTCACAAAATATCACAACTCATATTCGTGCTTTGGAAGAATTTGTTTTCTCTGACAATAAGCAGAATATCCAAAGAACAAAGTGATATCAAATGTAATATAGTCATTTGTACAGTTTTATTCCATCTCTTTTCCATTTTGTTTATTAACTTTACTACCTTGAGGGTTCAACCTGAATGATGAAACAGTGTTCATTTTCCTTTACAGTTTGCTTCATATCCAATAGAGCAGAAAGATCTAATACCTGGAAGACATTAAAATTAAATTAATCTTCCCATTTAGGTTATTTCTTGTATTTATTAACCTCAGGTCAAAACAATAAAAAGGGCAAATCAAAAAAAAAAAAAAGATGCATCACAATAAAACAGGAAACCAACTGTTACTTCCATTTAAATGAACAATTAACATAATAGCTCAAGAGTCACAGTGGAGCAAAATATGAGAAAGAATATACATTTTGTCAATATGATTCTACTAACACATAATGTGAATTAATGGCTCTCTATAGAACAGTGGTGAAGAAAAAAGCTAGTTTTTATTTTGCATAGTTGTAAGTGTTGTCTATACTAGGTCATTCCCATTAAATGGCTATTTTAAGTGAACATATTGCAGTAATACCCAGAGTACATAATAGTTGACAATATATCAAAGATTATCAGAGACTTTGTAGTTTACTGTGTAAATGACAGAAAAAGTACACTGAATAGAATTAATAATAATCAAAATTTGGGCTTCCTAGATATTTTAATGAATGCTTGGTCTGAGCCGCTATCATAATAGGTATGTAAATTGGTAAACTTTAGAATTATCTCTATATCAATAATATCATTAGACGTTCAATAGAATTTGGAATACTGGTCATATAGTCAATCAAAGCAATTCTAGAAATCATCTTGGAGCTATTTTTTTCTTTTCCTAGGAGAATTTTTCTCAGCTAAGAAATCTGACCAATTGAAAGGAGACTTCTGTAGTTACTTTGGATCTGCAAGTTTTTCAGAGAAAAAGTAAACTGGCTTTTGGACAACAACAAAAAGGGAGTATTCACTAAATGTCTTTCTGTGCTAAACAGTTATGTGTCATCTTCTGAAATGGTTTCTGAACGCATGTATACATGAATGTCTTTGCTATCTCTGTGTGGGGAAAAAATGAAGCAGATGAATGCATTATGTCATAAAGATATGTTTAACAGTTTTCTGCCTGTTTCCTAAATAATGAACAAAAGTGTAATAGATATTATTTGAGAATATAGTACAAAGTAAAGTTTTGGATCCTGGGTAGGTTGTAAAAGAAAAAAAAAACTGTCCTTTTCTAATTTTGAATATGTAGTAACTTAATTGGTTTACAAATATCAGTCAACTACTTGTTTGCCTTATATAATGTATTCGGCTAACTCATTAGTAGGTAATTTGTTTAGAAAGGAAAACTAATAATTGTGATATTTGCATCTTTTATGTATAGAACATAATACTTTACAAATTTTTCATACACAGGTTTGCAGCAAAAATGTAAATCACTCAAATTTATCTTTATTAAAGACTTTACCTGAAAGGCAAGGCATTGAGCAGTGTAAAACTTTTCTTTCTGTGTCTTAAACCTTATGTTGTAAAACAAAAATTGTTATGCAAAATAGAGCTTTGGGCAGTGTCATTGCCCTGTCAAGAAAATAAACAAGGAAAAAATAGTACACTATCAAATATTACAAATGAAGAATAGATAAAAAGTGATCTGTGGTCTTTCTATGCTTTTTTGAACAACAACATTTACCTAAGTAATACTTCTCACTTTGCAAAGGACCCTCTCCACTGTTGCCTAATTCTTATTCACTAGTAATTGGCACATGGCTTCTTTCATAATCCAAGCCTGCTAAAGAATTTATTTACGATGATTTAACCCAAAGTCTGATACTTTTCAGAATAAATGTAAATCTCTTAAAGTACAAATTTCCCTTAATATTGAGATAGGCACAAAATATTGTTTATAGTAAGTAAGCTTTCTATACATGATTTTATTATTTTTAGTTTAAATTGAACTAAATGAGGGCAGATAGCTATATATTTATTTTTTTAATAATCAGAAATATAAATTATTTATTTTTCCTGCCTAGCATCACTTTTTAAAAATCTGAAAAGTAATCTCCCATCTCTAAAAGTCACTTTGAAAGATAATTTTAAAAAATACAATTGGTTTTACTGCTAAGTTTCATAAGTTGCTATGCCCTGTCCTCTGGGTAAATTATTTCTTTTTTAGGGAAAGAACTTGTCACTTAGAAATTATTTAGTTGTATTACAGTTCAACCCATTGAAAGCAGAAATGACAAGTCAAGAATGGAAAACTCCAGTTATTAGTTCTTGAGTTGTTCTTTCAGTGCTGAGCACCAGAAGTCAGAGGTTCCTTCTGGACACACCAAATAAAAGTCAGCCCAGATACAAGATGAGTCAGCATAGGAGTATCCTTAACTTTAAACAGTCAGATGTAAAATATGACAAAATAAAGTTAGTCTTTGATTTCCTTGTGCTATTCCTTATATTTCTTTCCCAAATTATTCCACTAAACAGTTTCTTTACCCCACTAAATCTTTTTAAACCCCAGTTCTCTTAGTACCTTTCAAACTGAACCAATCTATTTTGTCAGGCATGCATTTCTTTAGGCTTCTATTATTGTTGACACACTCTTTTGTGTAATATTTTCCTTTTCTTTCATGTAATCTCTGATTTTTTTGTCCTTATCATTTAGACTCTTGTTTTCAAGCACCATATTAATATTTTAGTAAGTGCCTTTTAAAACACTTCAGTGTGAATTATATAAAAATTCTGTTCTTATGATATGCAAAGGTATAGCCTCATATCTGCTTTTTAATGGTACTAAGGTTTTGGACAAATAATTTAACATTTAATTCTCCCTTATCTTCATGTATGAAGTAGAGGTGAAAGAAAGGTCTTCCTTACAGAGTATATGAGAACACTTTTAGCTACTATTACTATGAATTTATTAATTATTCTTATTCTTATCTTTTTCATATGTCCACTCCCTAAACCAATCATTAAAATGAGTATTTACAAGAAATGTTTTAACTAAAAATAAACATAAAATTAATAGATTTTTGTTCTTTCTTTTACTTATAAAAACTAAGTTAATAAAACTTTATATATATATATGTATATATATAAACATTGTTTATAATCTTTCTTCAACCATACAATTATTGGAGCCCACCTTGACCAGCTGAAGCTTATATTTATTTATTTTTATTATTTTTTTAAATTTCAAAATATTAAGAGGGTGCAAATGTTTTTGTTACATGGCTTGAGTCAGGACTATAAATGTGTCCATCACCTGAATAGTGTTCATTGCACCCATTAGGTGGATTCCCCCACCATCCCCCTGGTTGATTTCCAATGATTTTTACTTCCCTCTCTGCTCTTGTGTGCATAGGTTAGTTCTAATTTTTTACAGAGTACATATGGTGTTTGTTTTCCATACTTGACTTAAGAGAATGGTCTCCAATTCCATCCAAATTTGTGTAAAAGTATTAATTCATCCTATTTTTATGGCTGAGTTGTGCTCAATGGTATACATATGCCACATTTTGTTAATCCACTCATCAATTGATGGGCAATTGGGTTAATTCTGGATCTTTGCAATTGTGAATTGTGTTGCAGTAAACATTCAAGTGCACGTGCCTTTTTGATAAAATGACTTCTTTTCCTCTGGGTAGATACCCAGTAGTGGGATTGCTGGATTGAATGGTATATCACCTTTTAGTTATTTGAGAAGTCTCAATACCATATTCCACAGGGATTATACTAATTTGTAGTCCCACCAAGTATAAGCATTCCTTTCTTTCTGCATCCATGGCAGCATCTGTTGTTTTTGGGCTTTTTGATAATGGCCATTCTGACAGAAGTAAAATGATATCTTACTATGATTTTAATTTGAATTTCTCTGATGATTAATGATGTTGAACATTTTATCATATGTTTGTTGGCCATTTTTCTATCTTCTTTTGAAAAACTTCTGTTCATGTCTTTTGCCCAGTTTTTAATGGGGTGTTTGTTTTTTTTTTTTTTTTTCTTACTGATTTGTCTGAGTTCTTTGTAGATTCTGGATATTACCACTTAATCTGATGTATAGATTGCAAATATTTTCTCCCATTCTCTATGTTGTCTATTTGCTCTGTTGATTATTTCCTTAGCTATGGAGAAGCTTTTTAACTTGATGATATGATCTTGTATCTAGAAAACTCCAAAGACTCCACCAAGGGACTCCCAGACCTGATAAACTCAGCAAAGTCTCAGGTTATAAAATCAATGTACACAATTAAGTAGCATTTCCATATACTAATAATAGTCAAGCTGACAGTAAAATCAAAGACTCAATACCATTTACAATATCTATAAAAATAAATACCTAGGCATATACTTAACCAAGAAGGTGAAAGTTCTCTGCGAGGAGAACTATGAAACACTGAGGAAAGAAATTGCAAATGACACAAACAAATGGAAAAACATATCATTCTCTAGTAGTCATAGAATGAACACTGTTAAAATGTCCATACTACTCAGAGTGATTTACAGATTCAATGCAATCCCCATCAAAATACCAATGGCATATTTTACAGATCTAGAAAAATACAGTTCTATACTTCGTTCAAAACTAGAGAAGAGGCCAAATAGCCAAAGCAATCCTAAGCAAAAAGAACAAAGCTGGAAGCATCACATTACCAGACTTCAAACTATACTACAAGGCTATAGGAACCAAAACAGCATGATATTGGTACAAAAACAGAGCCATAGACAAATGAAACAAAATAGAGAACCCAAATATAAAATCTTCTACTGACAGGCAACTGATCTTTGACAAAGCATACAGCAATATACACTGGGGAAATAAGTCCTATTCAATAAATCATGCTGGGAAAATTGGAGAGCCACATGCAGAAAAATGATACAGGACCCTTATCTCTCACCATATACAAAAATTAATTCAAAAAAAATTAATTCAAGATGGATAAAATACTTAAATGTAAGTCATGAAAGCATAACAATTCTAGAAGAAAATGTAGGTAAAACTCTTCCAGATATCGATCTAGCCAAATAATTTATGACTAAGACCCCAACATCAATTACTACAGCAACAACAAAAATAAATAAATTGGACTTGATTGAAGCTTATATTTAGAGTCAATATGACAGATGTACATTATTATGGTAAAATAGGCATTGAGTTACCAGTGTGCAATGACACAACTTTGTAAGAGAATCTATTTTTCTTTATTTATCATGGACTTTCTGATGTTAGTTAATTTCACAAGTGACTTCTCAATTGTTAAAAGAAAGTTTATTGGTAATTATGCATTTTCTTATATACTCTTTATTCCTTTGTTCAGTACCAATCCTAAAATAGACTTTTATAATCTATGTTAATAGTAGATCAAATATAAGAATTAGATTTTTAATACAACAATGAAAAATTTGATTTTGATTCAATTTTGTTGTTAGTGATTAGAAATAAATAATTGAAGACAAGATCAGCCCTTCAAAACTTTACTATGTTTTTGACTATTTTATGTTGGTTGTGCTATTAAGATTTGGCTACAAAATTAATTGCCTCATGTTGAACCTATAAAGGATAAATTCAATTGAATATGAGGTCCACCTATATTTTCCCTCTAAGTGTGTTATCACTTAAATGAATAAGTTCTGACTCACCCTCTTGGCTAGAACTCAAGCATAAATATATTTAATTAGGTAAAATTATAAAATGGTTTATGAATGCACTAAATATACTAGAGAGTATTCTAGGGCTAGTGAATATAAATCAGGGATAATTTTAATATCCCCTTGGAATAGCCAATTTGAACAGATGCTCCAAAATTTCATGGTGCTTTTTACCCAACAGCGCCTTGAGATTTGCAAATGACCAGTAACCTTGTCTCCATCAACCTACTTCGAATATCCTTTCCATTTTGTGTTCTTTTGGAAATTTGACAGTTCGCTGAGGACAATTCCCCTGCAGCTCTCTAAAGTGGAGGTTTTTTTTTTTTCTTCTCTCTCTCTCTACCTCTTACATGTGACCCCAGTTCCTGAGGATGCGTAGTATCCTTTTTATTTCCATTTGCTGTTTGTCAAACAAGTTATCTTTCTCCTAAAGAGTCCCAATTTCTTTAAAGATGCATGCTATTAGACTAAACCTCAAGACTAATCCTTTTATTGAGTCATCTATTGGTTTCCATGTCAATTACTACCTTCACACCACATCTATACAAGGCCTTCATGTCTAGATCACTTTCCTTCTCTCTATTACCACTCTTGCCTTGATTTTTAGTGTCTTCTATAGCCGTGCAATTATTCCACAAATACCATGATCCCTCAGTTATTTTTTTCCACTCTACTTTTTTATAACCCTATGGTCAAACTCAAGATATTTTCATGAATAAATTATATCACAGCTCACATCTCAATTTTAGCCATTCTACTCTGTCCACTTACTTCCAGCTCACCTACATTTTTACAGCATTGAACAATTCTTTTACCTCCATTGAGAGTGCAGAATCCATTGATTTCATCATCGGTTCACTGTACAACTTCCTCCTTTATGTTTCCCTTCTTACCCAGCTTATATTCTGTGATATGCTCCTAAAATATCTCTGGTAAAAACATCCTTTGCTGCTTTGCTCTTCCCTTCCTCTACCTCATCCTCTGCATCTGTCTACTGAAAAAAATCTCAAACTTACTATAAAACATGTATATATAGTTACAGAAATTGTCTACTGAATATAGGAAATCATGATTCAGGAGAGAGTGAACATTTCAGGAACAAATTCTTAGATTAGGTGAGAGGTGATGGAAGAGAGGACCTAGTGCATAAGTGAGCAGATGGCCTAAGATAGGTCATAAACAATTTGTCTATTGAAATAGGCATCTTTAGCCCAGGGTGGGGCTTTGGTCAAGTGAATATAAATTGAGAGAAAACTGAGCAAAGGAGTTGTGGGCATATGTACAGAAATGTTTATAATGATAGGCCATGAAATCTAAACGAATTAAAGAGATAAGTGAGAATACAAGGTGAGAGATGGAGAATGAATACGTGGACTGACGATCCAGTTGAGTTAAAAAAATTTTAGAGTGACGTTATTATGATTGTCAGGCTAAGAGGATGAGACAAAGAATTGGATGACAAGGTCAACGTATTGGGTGCTTGAAATCAAGATTTTGGTGATGATGCAGTTATTATAAATAAAGTTCTAGAATATAATCATAGGAGATAATTGGTGAATGAACACATTCTTGTTCATTAAAGAACTTGATTTATAAGAAAGTTTTCCCCTGTAAGAAATAATCTAATAAATTGAATGCTGTTTTATAACAAGATCAAAAATTATTTCTTAAAATTTTAAGATACCCTTATGTTTAGTCATCTACTAATCTAGAGTCTAGAATAACAACTCTGCATTCATAATAGCTTCAATTCTTCCAGTTAGTCCGTGCAATCTGATCAAACATGCATAAACTTTGCTTAGAAAATATGCTTATGTAAAAAATAAGCACATATACAAAATTTCAGAAAATTCATACTTCTCCTGAAATGTATCATTGAATCCCTTAAAATAGGAGAAATGTGTGCTACAGTGGTGTTCAGGGTCTCATTCTTCTAGTAGCTTTTAGCTGCTGATGAATCTTCCATTTTGAATTTTAAGGATTGCTTGTAAGATTACAAAGGCACTTTAGTGGTGAAAACTGTCAAATTAGCTAAATTGCTGTGCTTAAGCTGTCTTTTACTAATGAGAATTCTCCTTAAATAGAGACAGGTGCATACTGAAACATATTTTCCTTCTCGGCTCCACATCATGGGATCCAAACTAAATTGAACTGGTGAAATGAATATAGAAAATACCACTGCCAAATCCAAGATGGTTTATTTTGCCTAACTAAAGAGATTTGGAATCTTTATACTTTAAGTCCAAAGTATGTATTTCTTTACTTCCAAATTAAGCTTTCTATGGGTCCTCCTCTATCTCCTGTGGTTTTTTTGTTTGTTTTTGAGACAAGGTCTTGCTTTGTTGCCTGGGCTAGAGTACAGTGGTGTCACCATAGTGTACTGCAACCCAAAACTCCTGGGCTCAAGCAATTCCCTTGCCTCAGCCTCCTGAGTAGTTGGGACTACAGGTGCATACCACCATGCCTAGCTAATTTTTTTTTTTTTTTTTTTTGTAGAAACAGTGTCTCACTATTTCCCAGGCTCATCTCGAACTTCTGGCCTCAAGAGATCTCTTGCCTTGGCCTTGCAAAGTGCTGGATGTTAACACCAAATGGGATGATGTCTTTTATTAGTTTATTCCTATGGAATCCATATAATAAAGTGAAAAAGATGGCCCTACAGAAATTTTCTGCTTACCATTTTTATGCAAAGATTTAAATATTTTGATCATTATTGATAGCACTTGGTTTTTATCTTTGACATTTAAATTAGCTATTGGATGGTTGAATAAATAAATATTATATAACATGGAGGTACTAAATACAACAATTTATACAAAGATCCTAATAAAATTGTGGCCTAATACTTATGATACACACCACACACATGTGTATACACGAATACACAATATTAAAGCAAGTCAGAAAAAAATGAGTATGAACTTATTTTTGTAAATATTAAATGCACACATATATATTTGTACATATATTGAAAATGTCTGTAAGTTTATGAATGTGGTATGTCTTCTAGAAAAGAAAATGAAGAGGTTTGTTCTTTTTCCTTTAGACCTTATATTTAATAATAAACACCATAAGCTCAAATAAATATATTAGTAAAAATAAGTAAGAAATGATGAAGGCCTGAATTAGAATAATGTGTTTTGCAGATTGGAGGGTAGTTGAGAGGAAGGGACACATTTTGTTGATTCTGATAATTAGGAAGTGGATTTGGCAAGATGTAATGACATTTGGACAAAGTGGGCAAAGAAGATTTAGAGTTCATGACATGACTCATCTTCCTGGTTAGAGTAACTTTCACCCTGAACAAGCAGGCTTTATTGTTATTATTGATAAAAATTTATCAGTAATCAAACAGTATACAACACGCTCTTGTTTAATCCAAAAAAATATACAATGAGCTAAACATTTCTATGCTATTATTGAGGTAGATACTCTTTTTCTTTGACAAGAGAAACTGGCATTAGCTTAAATTATTTTGGAAATAATATTGATGGGTGTATTTTTATTCTAGAAGCTTCACTAGGACACTAGAGTAGAAGGAATTTTTGGTTGCCTAACAGTGGAAATTTAAAGAAATATCTGCCCTGCCTTCCGGAATCGGGGTCAGAAATTTCTTGGAGATAAGACCAATTTAGTCAGCATTAAATTCAGTAAAAGTAAGATGCCTATTGTCTGATATAGGTATGTGTTTAACCTCTTGGAGTCTTTATTTTGATTTACTAAAGAATAAACAGGACGTAATTATTCCAGGTAGTAATAAAGTGACTACAGTAAGCAATAGCCACACTGCTACCAAGTACCCTCAAGTGTTTAATTTTTCAATGCTCAGAAATTTAATGTAATTTTCTAATTGAATATCTTTGATCCATAGTTTTTGCCAAGTCCTGTGGATAGAAAGATCAAAGCTAATGTAAGAATTAAAGACCTTTATTTTAAAAGTGTATTTACTATGTACATGTTCAATTGTGGTTTATTAGAAATATCTTAAGAAATAAAGTATATTATTTCTTATGAATGCCTAGTTGGAATTTATTACTAGGCACAACTTGTTTTACTTTTAAAAAACTTGCAATATGTAGCCCACAGGATATAAGTATTTAAGATTTCTTGAGTTTACACAGTGGAAAAAATAAAGAAAATGTGGATGGTTTAACTTTACCTGTTTAAAAAAAATGAACATTTTAGTGTGTGTATAACATATTTGTGCTTTTATATTAATTTATATATGATCCTCAATGCTTTATGATAAAGTCTCTTTTGGATTAAATGTGTGGTAGCATTGTTCCAAATTAAAGCAAAGAGGGAGTTCTCGTATTACTTTGCATTGGTTTCTGAAGAACATCTTCTTTTATTTATTTTCTGTAACACATATTTATAGCGCATGGCTCATAGTTACTTTCAGAATTGTAAGAGTGTATTGAAAAGTTCATCTCAAGAAAACTCATTGTTCTAGTTTTAAATATCCACTGTTACTATGCAGCCTTATCTTCAACTGTATTCTCTTTTAATAATAACCATTGTTTATGAAGAGAAATTGTTATATTCAAAGTTTCCAGGTGATCTATAAAAATAATTCTAAAGAAGTAACTGGAAAATAAGCATACAGTTCACTACAAAATTAAAATCATTGTTTTAATCTTTCCAAACATGTAAAAACTTGGAAGTTATAAAAAAACTGTGAAAAATTATAAAAATGAAATATATATAAACATTGATAATATTTACACACTTACTGTTTAAGATATGCTTTCTTTAATGAGTACATGTTTGAGTAACTGAAGTGTTTCCTCTTCCTGGAAGAAAACCAATTTTATGATTATATTATTCAGTAATTTTCTTACAGATTTTGTTTCATGGGTGTGTTCAGATAATCTTTAAAGGAGTAATTCAGTTCTACAGTTTTAGCAAAATCAAATAATTTTTCTTCTGTGAAAGTTGATGCCTATTTACCCTTAGCACCTGCAATTAAGTATTGCTTAGTGAGTAAGAGTTCAGGCTATGGATTCAGAGTACCTATGTTGTACCCTACTCTCACTATAGCTGTGTAACCTTGGGCAAGTCACATAACTTCTTTGTGACTCACAGTGTTTCATCTTTAAAATATGGTTAATAATAATGATACCTAGATCGAAAGTTTGTTGTAATGATTAAATGACACATAAAGAGATAAACACATTTCCTAGACTATTTCAAGTGTTCCATTCATAGCTGTTATTGTTTTTGAAATGTTTGAAATACATGAAATAATCAATAGCTATGAATAAATTTTAGCAAACATCAATTGTCATATGTTTATAACTAATAATACAATTTAAGCCCATTTTCCCAAGTTCCAGCTCCTTTAGATGTTGCCCAATGAACATATCTTCTTGGATACATTCCATCACTATGAACTTATCAGATGGAGAAGCAAATACACACTTCTCATTCAAACTTAGGGCTTCTTGTAAAATCTTCTTTATTAAGTTCCCAGTGACTTAAGGGCTCAATCTTGGAGTCATCTTTGGTTTATTTATTTCCTTCATTTAATATTTTGAGGGTGTAAATTTATGGTCAATTTCTTCCAACTGGACCACTTGCCACACCTAGCATTATTTACCTCTTTTGTTTTAATACATAGCTTTTTTCTTTGACTTATTTTATATATATATATATATATATATATATATATATATATATATATATATATTCTTCCTTGGCCTGATTGTAAAATTTGCCATTTTTCATGAACATGTCATTGGCATACTCTTTTATTAGTTAATTTATGCTTTATTTTCCCAAGTAAACACATTCATCCCTAGGGCTTCTGCTCCCACTAAAATTTGTGTCTCTAGCTCCAATTTCTGTTCTGCATTTTGGTTCCATATATCTTAATTTTCTACCGGATGTTAATGAGATCTTTACTTCAAACATACCTAAAACAAATTCATAATTTTTCTTCCTCCAAAAAGATTTTCTTCCTCTGGTATGTTAGAGGTTTTCTTTTCATCTAGTTTTTCAATTTAGAAACCCTGTGTCATTTTTTGTAATTTTCTCTTCTCTCATATTTGACATACAATTAATTTTCAAATCTTGTTCATCCTATTTATTTCATCTCTCTAGTCATCATACCGACTGCTATTACAGAGGTTTCAAGATTCATCAACTCAGACCCTTCCAATTGGGTGATAATTGTTTTTCTTTTTTGTACCTTTCTCGTCCCTCTCTAATTGCTTATCAACACTTTGGCCAGATTTATTAAGAATACCTATTGTCTGCCACCATCTTTTTGTGGATATCTAGGCCACCTACAAAACTGCCTAGTAGGTGAGTTTAGGATGGGCAGGCACTCTCCATTTCTGTTGTCCCTATGAAGCCACGTGTCTGGTATTCCCATAACACAGAATTCTTCAAAGGATATTCTTCCACCCCCATCCTTATCTGCATTTATTATGAATTCTTTGAATTCATATGGATCTCAATGAATTCTTTGAAGTCCATTTCTCTATTCCCATCTGTGTCAAATATATCTATTACTTGTAAGTACCACCCAACACATTTGCTTTCTTCTCCATCTCTGAAGATGGAGACATCCAGCAATGTTCTCTATGTATTTAAATATAAGGATTTTTCTCTGTGAAGCCATGTTTTCCAACATGAGCCTCATGAAGCCAACTAAGTGTTATTGAATTCTTATTCTCTCAATAACTAAGTGTAGCACTTTAAAGTCTGAAGGAAAGTAACATGAAAAGAGCATATCAATGTGGTGGAGGAAGGGAAGGCTTGGCCTTTTAATTTATCTTTCTTCATCTTTTATAACATCTATATATACATATGTAAACACATATAGATATAGGTAGCTTTCCATATATGTAGTAGGTTGGCTTTAATTTCATACACTTGATTCAGAAACTAAACAATAGTGTACAAAAGTGCCAGGCAGAGCATAAAATATCCTTGCTTCGATTTCACAGTTTTATATAGGTAGAAGATTGTACAATTTGAGCCCGTGTTAGGCCAGCTATTTTCCTTTCCTGTGCTTTCTCCTTTGAGAGATTGACAAAGCATATGTTAATGTCCTATTATTTACCTTAATTACATTTTTGTAACAAAGGAGTCTGTAACTTTATTTATACTTAAGAATATATTTCCAGGGACTACATCTCATTGCCGAGCAGCTTTTAATACACTTCTGCTTGAGGAGAAAGTGTAAATTTGGTGCTACTGCCAAGAGCTAGTTCTTGTATTCATATGGTAACTGAACAGTGTTTAAGGCTGCTTCATTTTGTTATTTTGTAACTAGCAGCCATTGCATTTCTAAGTACATGTAAGTTACCAGTTGTGATTTTATTCATGAAAGCCAGAAGCTGTCTTAGGCAATCATGATTTATTGTATGAAGTATTTAATAATCATGTAACTGCTTAGGATATCCATTTGTTTCATTACATGGGTAAATAATTTGT
>RJWJ010019315.1:0-30540 GCA_004363605.1 Indri indri | reverse complement strand
ACTATTCTTTCTAGATGATTGGTATTAAAATATCATCTCCCAAACATCCCTTCCTTCCCATCTCCCTCAAAAATGTCTCTCAAAGTCTCAAGTTCCAAGCTACTTCCTCATTTTTGTGCCAGATAATAAACTAATTCACACTAAAATGTGAACAATTGATGTCATTTTAACTGTTACTCTTCCCAGGGACATTTAAATTTTTTAAAGGGCTGTCAACAAGATGTGAACTGTAACTTCATTCATCTGAATACTTTTCTAATTTCAGACAGACTGGCATGACTGGGGGAGCAGCTTTAGGGAAAGAAGTCTTTCTGGTAGCCCTCACTCCTGGACACATCACAGAACACCTACTCCAACTCTATGTGCCCAGCGTCAGTCAGGGAGAGATTCCCTGTTCCTCTTTTCATTCCATATTGAAAAATTGAAAGGAGTTTCCACTGGCGCATCATCCTGTTGCAATAGAATCAATCATCCAAGCAGATTCTAAGAGGACATGTTCTATTTTCTTGGCAGCAAAGGTGAGGAGAGGATTTTATTTCTGTTTCCCTTCCCCTTGCCACACATAAAGTTCCTGCATCTACAGAGAAATCCATGATTACTTATTTATTTTTCTCCAAGTAGACCAGCCACCTGGATTTATTCTGCCAGAATAGAACTGTTTGGACCAGTCTCAACAACCTGAGGCAAACTGCTTATTCGTAATGTTAGCAACATCTCCTAAGCTGATGTTCCTCTCACCGCCAGGCCCCCTGAAGCCTCTGAAGTCCCCAGGTCCTGCTTCTGACAGGAACAGCAGTTACAGGCGTGCACAGAAGCACATGTACATTCACGATGCCTAAGAACCGCTCCTAGAGATGTTCCTTGTGACAAGTTGATGCTTTTCAGCAGTCTAATTTGGGAACTTTCAGTTGGTGAAAGTGTATGAAAATGATTTCATCTACATTTCGGGGTTACTTTAAACTCTGGGGGGAAATGCAGCCAGCAAGGTCCCCGACCCTACCCCACCTCACTGGGACTCTCACTTGTCCAGAAGGCAGCCAGTGGGCCCGAGCGGGATCTGGAGGTTTGTTCTTATCTACCTTGGACTCAGCTGAACTCTGCCGCTGTGTATATGTATCCACAACACGAACCCATTTAACAAAAAGAAGATGGGGGTGGTTGTCAAAAGATGCTTTGCCTATTTCCTTTAGACCACTGGTTCTCAAGTGGAGCAGATTTTGCCCTCCGGAGAACATTTGGCGAAGCCTGGAGATATTTTTGGTCATCAACATTGGGGGTGAAGGCTGTGTGCTACTGGTATCTAGTGAACAGAGGTCAGAAATGCCGCTAAACACCCTACAATGCACAGGACAGCTGCCCATAACAACGAATTATCCAGCCCGGAGTGTCAATACTGACAAGGTTGAGAAGCTCTGCTTTCAGATATTTAGTCCGACATAGGGGCGTAACTCAAGTTCATGAGGGCACTAGAGATGTTCGAGTACTTTGCTCTCCATTTCAGAAACCAAATTGGTCTGAGTGCCTCTTGAGTTCAATGACACCAAATTAGCATTAGAATAAAATCTTTGACAAACATTAGATATATGTGCTTTAGAGAATATAAATGAGACATTTCTGAATCTGAATAAAAACATCCCTTTGGGTCTTATTGCAGTGTTGGACTAAACAAGGTAGAACAGTGTCAAAACTCCTTTTAAGGGTGCATTTTGTCTCTTCAATGAGTAATCTGTGGACCACCTGAATTAGAATCACCCAGAATGCCGATTAAAAATGCCGATTCCTATGAATCTAAAGAGTTATACATTCATCCTCACCCTTATCAGCCCCCTATCAGACAGCAATGAGCAAATAAATACCTATGCAGTTCTCAGAACACTGACATCCAAATGCTAATGATTAATACTATTTTATTTACTATCATTATTGGAGTTGAATAAACAATAAATATTTGTTTTTGTTCCTGCCTAAAACCCTTGGAATTTACTGTTTATATGCTAATTAGATGACTGTGGTGGGACCCTAGTTAGCTTCAGGACTGGGGCTGATCACCAGAAAAACCAACCTTTTGATTAAAGGGTTAGAACGTTCAGCCCCATCCCCCACTCCCACCTCAGGGAGGGGAAAGGAGCTGGAGATGAGTCAGTCATCAGTGGCCAATGATTTAATCAGTTTCCATGCCGCTCATAACTTGCCCTGTACATCACTCCCATGGCTGCACCTGAGTTTTATCCTTGTAACAAACTGGTAATCATAAGTAAGCATTTTCCTGAGTTCTACGAGTCATTCTAGTGAATTATCAAATGATGAGGGGAAGACATGGGAATCCCTAAATTGGTAGTCAGCCGGACAGAAGTACAGGTAGCCTGGGAGCTCCATATATGGCTGACATTTAAAGCAGGGTGAGTTTTGTGGCACTGAGCCCTTAACCTGTGGGGTCTGCTCTTATTCTGGGTAGTTAGTGTTAGAATTGAATTGAATTGTTGGACATCCAGTTGGCACTGGAAAATTGGAGAATTTGTTGGTGTCGGAATGAAAAATTTGGTGTCAGGAAAAAAAACCACACAACTATCTTACCCTGAAATAACAAGGAAACCATGGGAAGAAAGAGTAAATCACTTACCAAGAAAATAATATAGTCTTAAAATCTGAATATGATAGCTTTTCAGTGATATCTTCAGCAGGTTAAAATATCCTAGAAAGTTTTTCTTAATTTCCGATTCCACATTGATATTGTATTTAGACATACGCACTGTAGAGAACCTATATTCAAAGCAAAATATTAAAAAAATTCCACTTCCTCCAAAATGTTCCAAGATATATTAGACATTTATTAACTCAGAATCCATATTTATCTGGAAAAAAATTTCTGGGAGTAATGATAACTCCCAAGAGATGTCACTGGTACAATACTAAGAATATTGCCTCTGCAGAAATAAATGAATGACACATTTTTAGATGTTGGATGTTATCTGCACATTATCTGTAGGAGGCCAAGAAGCGTCTCCACAATCTCTACTTTACACATCATTTGCTTCTTAATGGAAAATGACAGCATGTGAACAGCAAGAGAGAACATGTAAGACTCACTGCTTCAAGAAAAGTAACTTTGGTACTGCAACTTTGCCATGGGTGACAGGTCTTACTGGATATCTTATCTTGTTCAACATCCGTCAGAAGACTGTTGTGGTCATCTGTTTATTCTGCCCTTTGTTCTCTGTGAAAAAAAAGTTTCCATAATTTCCTTCTCACCACCGTGACTTTCTCTGGATTCTATCGACTGAGACTGAGACTCCCTACCGAGTGTGAGCAAATGCTTACTCTCTATGTAATTGTACTTGTCTTTACCTACTTATTCTGAGGAACCAGCTGCCCTGGACCCCGTTCCAGTCCCTGCCAAAGGTCATTCAACTTCCCAGCCCCAATTCTCCCACCTTTCTAGAAGACAGAGGCTAGACAGATTAGAAGAGAGATATTAGGATATTGGGGTTAACAAATGGCTTGTTTTCTTCCTTTTCACACGTCAAACTGTAAGTACCATTTGGCCAACTCACTTCCCAGCATGTGACAAGGACACGGCTAGCAGGGACCATCTCCCTTCTCTGACCCTCTTTTGCTCTCCTTAATTCTCAAAATAGTGAAGTTTTTGATCTTCAGTAAATGGAAAGGTAATTTAAGCTGCTTATACAGAGAAAACTGAGGCTTAGGGGAAGGATGTAGACTGTTAGTAATCCTCTGAAGTTTAAGTATTTTTTTATTGTACATCTGTATTTCCTTTTTGAAAAATGACTAGAATTCTACCCAATAGAGATATAGTGTGAGCCACATATATAATTTTGAAGTTTTTAGAAGCCATTAAAACAAATAAAAAAAAAATCCCAGTGGAATTAATAATTATGTTTCTATACTGCTGCTCCTTCTGTGGAATTCAGCTTAAAAGCCCATGCAACTCTCGCAGATGGTATGAGAGACAGAAGCAGTAAATGCTGGTAGAGGCCGTCTGTAAAGCTGGGGTAGACAATTGATGGTGTGGTACAGGAAGTGACCCGACAGGGCTTTGAAGTAATGGCAGAGGTCGTTTCAGGCAATTGTCACCTTGGTCTGTGGCTGTTCTCCTGACACCTAAGTGAGAGCATTCTGTAACACAGAACGGAGGGCAATTTGCAGCCACATTTTTACAGAATTGTTATTGCACAGATTGGTCTTGTAACAAGAGAAATATCTCAAGCTCTAGGAAAAGTGTTGATGAAAACTCTGTACGAAACTCTCCCAAGAAAATCTGCACTCAAGATAGAATTTATCTGAACTTTACAGTGAATTTAAACGCTATCTCAGAAGTGTTTACTTTATGAAAATAACTGATTGCAGATTGGATGGCTTAGAGAAATTCCAGAAGTGTAAGTCATTTGTCAGCAGATAAAGAATTTTGGGGGAAGAGTACCTTTCTGTCTCCCTGTTTGCCCTGGCAGGGGCCACATAGTTCAACGCATAAGGTAAACATGAACTGTGGGGCCCAGGTGACTCATTTGGCTTTAGAAAAATAATGAAGCAGCACAGGGAAGTGGGGGGATGCGGTGCTGGGCCCCGGTGATAGGGTAGATGAGGTCAAAGAATAAGATTTCAACAAATTGAGTTTAAAGATCTCATTGGCTTTCATTAGTGGTTATGAATTGGGCAGCATCGCATCTGGGAAATAGAAAGGCACTCGGCCAGGCAGAGCCTGTGGCAGAACAGTCAATCTTTGTAAGGTAGCTTGAGGAGGAAGAAGTAAATAACGTAGCGTCAAAAGTAGATTCGTTAATGTCAGGTTACATCAGGTAACTTTCTTTATAGGGGCTAAAGCAGAGGGGACTTATCATGTCAGCACAGGTTGACTGGGTCTCTGTGGATTGGTTGCTGTGAATCTCCTGTTTTTTGGAAAACTGTCCCATATCTAAATTGTTTGATTATGTGGCACCTAGCACAAGTGACTCCATTCTAGTATGGTCTGGTTGTTAGGGCCTAATGTAGGAATCAGTCCAAAACATTGGTCTCCCATAAATTTTATTTAACAGTGGTAATTATGGTAGGCAGATATCAAGGGTCACTCATGAATTTTCGGGAGATTCTCTAGGTAGGCATCCATCTCTGGGGAAAGAGAGAAAGTTCATCATCATCAGAAAAACAATGTTCTAAAAAGCTGCCTTTGAGAAGTGTTGCTTTTTATTCCTCTATTCTTCCTAGTGTTGGTGAATGTGAAGTCCTCTGAGAGCCACAGGTGCAGTGAAAGGGAAGGAAGAAAGTGCTTGTTCGCCTTTGAGGGGGCAAAAGTGGAGCTCCATAGATAGAGGCAAAGTGGCTGGGAGAGGGGCAGGGAGGAGGACTCTTGGTTAGGGAGTTTCCTTCTTGCCAGATCCACCTTCATTTAAGTCTTTAATCCATTTTGAGTTGATTTTTTGTATATGGTGTGAAATAAGGATCTAATTTCACTCTTCTGCATGTGGATATCCAGTTTTCCCAGCACCACTTATTGAAGAGACTATCCTTTCCCCATTGTGTGTTCTTGGCACCTTTGTTGAAGATCAGTTGACTGTAAATGCATGGATTTATTTCTGGGCCCCCTATTCTGTTTCACTGGTCTACATGTCTGTATTTGTGCCAGTACCATGTTGTTTTGATTACTACAGGTTTATATTGTATTTTGAAATCAAATACTATGATTTGATTTGGGGGTTTTTGTTTGTTTTTTTCTCAAGATTGCTTTGGCTATTCAGGGTCATCTGTGGTTCCATATGAATTTTAGAATTTTTTTTTTTTTTTTTTTTTTTTTACTCTCCTGTTTTTTGTTTTTTTTTTCTATTTCTGTGAAAAATGTCATTGGAGTTTTGATAGAGATTGCATTGAATCTGTAGATCACTTTGGATAGTATGAACATTTTAACAGTATTAATACTTTCAATATGTAAACATGGTGTATCTTTCCATTTGTGTTTTCTTCAATTTCTTTCATCAATGTTTTATAATTTTCAGTGTACAGATCTTTCACCTTGTTTAAATTTATTCTTAAGTGTTTTTTAAAGGGCTATTTTAAATGGGATTGTTTCTTTGGTTTCTTTTTCAGATAGTTTATTAGTGTATGGAAATGCAACTAATTTTCATATGTTAATTTTGTGTCCTGCAACTTTGCTGAATTCATTTACTAGCTCTAACAGTTTTGTGGTGGAGTGTTCAGGGTTTTCTATGTATAAGATCATGATGCCTGCAAACAGAGACAATTTCACCTTAATGGAAAAGCACAAAGTAATTTCTACTCTTCCTGGCCTTTCATAGCAATAACAAAATAGTAATAGCAATTGCTAAACATTTATTGAGAGCCCACTACAGAGAAGACACTGTTCTAAGCACTTTATAGGGGTCATTACATCAAATCCTCACAGTAATCCTTGAGGTTAGCACTGTCATTATCATCATTTTGGAGATGAGGCTTGCCTGACACTCCACCAGTAAGTGGTAGAGAGAGCTGAAAATTCTTTCTACCATACCATGAGAATTCAAGAAGCTCAGTGAATCCTAGGCAAGATATATACATATACCTCATTAAGGCATATCATAATCAAATTGATGAAGGTTAGAGATGAGAAAAATCTAAAAGCAGCCAGAGAACAAAGGAAATATCACATATAGCAAAACAAGATAAGAATTACAAAGACTTCCTGTCAGAAACTGTGCTAGGCAGAAGCTAAAGGAATGACATTTTCACAGTGTTGAAAGAAAAAAAATTGTCAATATAGAATTTTATATCTAGTGAAAATATCCTTCAAAAGCAAAAGCAAAATAAAGACCTTTTTCAACAAACAAAGGCTGAGAGAATTAATCACTAGAAGACCTGAGCTACAAAATATGCTAAAGTTCTTCAGGTAGAACACAGATGACACAAGGTAGAAACTTGCATCTTCATACAGTAATGAAGCGTCCTGGAAATTAGGGCATATGGTAGATTATTTGCAAATACAGCCACAATTCCTCCCCTGCTCCTTCACGAATTTGACATTTCTTCTCTTTCTATCAATTGGTGGAGTTTGTTTCTCCACTTCCTTGAACTTTGGCTGTTCTTGTGACTTGCTTTAACCAATAGAGTGTGTTGGAAGTGATGCTGTATAACTTCTGAAGCTGTGTTTTAAGAGGCCTTTCACCTTTACCATGTTCAATCCTGAGACCAACATATTGTGAGGAAGCTCCATCCTGCCTACTGAAGGATGAGAGGTTACATGGATGAAAACTGAGATGCTCAAGCTCAGAACCAGCACTCACTGCCCTTACATGTGAATGATATCATCCTGGACACTTTTGCTCTACTTAAGTTTTCATCTGAATGCAATTGTACAAGCAAGCCCAGGTAAGATCAGCAAAACTTCCCAGGCAACCCACAGAATCATAAGAAATGATGTAAAGGAGTATTTTAATAAAAAAAAAACAAACAAAATTTTCTCCCTTGTAATTTGTTTCTTTAACATGGATTTTTGTCTAAGCAATTTCTCTTTGAGCAAATGTCAAGGATCTGTTATTCCAGGCTAGCTATGAACTAACTACCACATAAACGAACCATCACCAGATCATCTATGGTGATTTTTTTCACCTATACTCATAATATCATCATCATTATCATCCCTATTATTCTCAAGCTTAGCTGTATTTGCAACATTTCAATAATTTCCTCTTCACTCAAAATACACAACTGCATTACTATCAATGATGAGTATTTCCCTACTATCAGCTGCTTCTAACATGGCCAATAAATACTTAGTATAATAAGATTAATATAATTGTTTTTTCATTAATGACCCAAAATCTTTGTGAGCCTTCATTGGTAGTTTTATTTTCCAACATTAGAGCAGAAAAAGTCTGTGCCTAGCATTTGTTAGTGTTGATTTAACAATATTATTCTGAGCATTGGCAGCACCTAAAGGGCATCCTTGAGAGTAACCTCTCTTAGGAAGTCTTAGATTCACTGAAGCAAACATACAGTTTAGAAAGAAGTGTTTATATTTGCTCTTCGTAGTCTATAAACTTCTTTGGTCCCAAGGCTACACTACGAATGTCATGTAGGGAGGAAGATAAAAACTGAAAACATTATGTAAGAAGTTCAGGAGGAAGGTTTGCAAAGCCATGGTCCAGGAGAAACGCAACTTTACAGTTTTCTTCCACTTCAGCTTGTCTGCAATCAGCCCACGTTGCTGGTCCAAAGTGGCTGTTGAGTCATCGTAAAATATTTCTCTAATTACTCATACCTTCTTGTTTGCCTACTATTGCACAGGTAAATTGCATATGCCTTTCAGATTTCTTGGATATAGTGTGACTGCAGCACTGCACAGCAAGAACAGTCCGCCTGTGTTTAGTGTTGTCAAAAACCTGTTGGTGCTTTCTCATGAGTCATTGTTAATAATTCTTCTTTTACATGTGGTGGTGGTAAAACATTAATACCAATGTAGAGTTTTATCATCGAAATTATAAATAGGTTCAGGGCTAAGGTTTACATCAGACACTATTTTAACAAGTTTATAAATATTTTAATTATTTCAACATCAGCAGGAGTGATTTTATTACAGATTTTTAAGATATTTTATAACATGATGATCTTGAATTCTGCAGGCATCTATAATGGTTAAATTTTATGTGTCAACTTGGCTAGACTATGACCAGTTGTTTGGTCAAACACTAGTCTAGATGTTGTTGTCTAGATTTTGTAGATATGATTAACATTTACAACCAGTTAAGTAAAGGAGATTGCCCTGCATAGTGTGGGTGGGTCTCATCCAATTGGTTGAAGACATTAATAAAACCACCTGAGATTTTTTGGAGATGAAGGAATTCTGCCTCAAGACTATCACATAGAAATCCTGCCTGACTTTTCATCCTATGGACTTGCCCTATAGATTCAGGATTTACCAGCCCCTACAATCACATGAGACAATCCCTCAAAATAAATCTTTTAAAAATATATATATGATTCTGTTTCTTTGGAAAACTCTAATTCCTCCTGATTCCGTTTCTCTGGAGAACCCTAAAACAGCAACCTTCTAAATATTCACTTGCTTTCAATGTTCAATTTTTGTAACATATTATAGCTTGCTTCATGACTAACAAATTGATGGTATATGTTCACTTGATTGTCAAATATACTTAATCGACACATCATCATGATCTACATTCTTTGCCCTTTGCAATGTTTTCCTAGTTTCCATTAGTTCTTGGTCATCATTGCCCTGGAAATCATCCACAGCTTGCCATTCTGTTTTTTAAGTTATATATTGTTTTGATTCTGATTTTCAAGACAGACACCATGATCATTCTTCTGTAATAACTTTCCTTGCTGTATTATTGATTACAACAGACACTTCTTTTTCTTCCTTTCATTCTCTTCATTGTTACTTATGGGGGCAGCCTTAACTCTTTTGAAAATGTGACAGTAACTCCAAATTTTAAAATAACAAAAATGTACACAGCAGCCATGGTAGTCCTAGGTAAGAGCTCTGAGCTACAACTAATAGTCAGAACTGTTTTTTCCACTACGTGAGTTTTGTTTCCACACTGACAAAAAGGCTTCTGTTTTTCAGAGCCTTTTGGGTTTTGTAATTGCAGAGAAAGGATTATGAACCTGTACATGTCTCCTGCTGGAATGTCACACATTTCTAAGTGTGCTTGTCCTTGTTTGACTAAGCATTAAGACAGAGTGTTCTCTGGAAAGAAAGCTCTTCTCGCCACCCACTTTTGTTACACGTAGGACATTAATAAGGCGACAGTGAGCTCATCCTCCTGGCTTGACTTCCTTGGCTGAGGTTCCAGAGCAGCAGCAGTCGGAGTCTCCAGACCCATCAGGCAGAGCTGACCGATGAGCTTGTCCTGGCCCTCACAACTCTTTGCTGGTCCAGCATTTTAAGTCCTGGACAAACCGGTACCCAAAAGAAATCTCTTCTATTACTAATACCAAATCCTATAAGAGCTTTCCCACTCTCTTAGGGCCTCTACTCCCCAAATGCTGGTCCCCAGTAAATATACCTTCTTGATCCATTAAATCTGTGCCACCTATTAGGAATATAGGAAGACAGAGGGATTGATCACCAAGGGACCCTGCACTCCCTAATTCTGTCCTGCAGTGAAATATAATCACAGAAAATGATGATGGGCCAAGAAGCATGGGCTATTTAGTTGGGCTCTGGCCCAAGCCCCAGTGCAGACTTTTGTAACCTGAAGTAGACCACAGGCAACTTGATTAATGTATTTTGCCTCAATGAGGCTGAGCTTAGGCCTTTTGTCTCAGGCTTTGACTCTGCAAAAGAAAAGGCATCCAGAAGCCTACAGCATAACCACTCTTCCCTGTTGGGAGCGAAATGAGGGGACGTGGCAGGAGTGGGAGGAGCTGTGAACAAGTCCTAGTCAATGGCAACCCTGATTTTTACCTTTGACCCATTATCCAATAGATTTAACACCCAGGCCTATTTTACTTGGCCTCTTGGGATGAAAAGTGCCCAAAAAGTCAGTGTCAGTACAACATCTTTCTCCAAACAGACTAATGTAAAACCTTCCACTAAGACTGTACTTCTCAGATACCTGGCTCAGTGACTCTTCTTGCCTTTGATCCTGTTCTTGAGGGAAGAACAAAAGTATAGTAGGAGGGTAGAACTCTGAGCTGCTCATGGCCAACCTAGTGGATGGTTTATGAAGTGATGGTCGAGTAAATTAAAGTGGAACAAGACTTCTCATGATCTCAATCATCCCCAACCTCAGAATGCAGTGTAAGGGATACCACTGAAGCCAATTACTTACTTACTACTTTAGAGAAAAAAATAATCCCTCCAGCCTTGGGCTGTGGCTGAGGCAGTAAAAGCTGTATATGCTGCATTTGGAAACAAGAGATCCAAATAAATCCCAACTTCTTCTTCACTTGTGTTTCCTTCTCCACTTTAGGGAGTGAATCAAAGACATTGAAGATGATGGCCCTGCCAAATATATCAGACCTCAACATGTACTCTGTGGTACAGGTTAAGCTTCAACAAGAACACTTATTCTTGCTCTTATTCCAAAATACTTATCCTCATCTTATTCTCTGAATTAAAATCTTGACCTGATGTACTTGTCTGTCTGTGTTATTTTTGGAAGAGTCCAGACCTGAAATCTAATCATATTGCTTATTAGAACAGCAATATTGATGTTATTCCATCAAGTCCCAGCATCCTTGATAAGCTACATCCTTTTGGCCCAGACTTGTCTTCACTCATGTTATTACTTGAGCTATCTTGATGAAATGCTCTGAATCCATCTGGGAGAATGTTCATTTTGACATGTGGCCAGGACCAGACCTATTGTCAAGTCTCATTGGAAACTCACTGGTACTATGCAAAATCATTCGTTAAGTAAAATTCTACCGCCGATTAGCCAATGATATTTATTTGTCAATTATCTTGTGACAGTAGTCTGATACTCCACCTCTATGTAGTTAATACTCACTACGTGCTCACTCCGCTCCAAACTGGCCTCCTGGCAGCTCCTTGAATATTTCTAATACACCCCCACATCGGGGCCTCTGAAACTACTGTTCCCTCCCGTGGTAATGCTCTGTCACCAAATGTCCTCATGATTTCCCTCCTCATTTCTTTCGGTGTCTAATCAAATGTCACCTCAACACAGTGTCCTTCCCTGACCTCCCTGTCTATGAATTAATCCTCCCTCCGCCCCAGTTTCTCTACTGTTAACTTGCATTATTTATCTTCATAGCACTTATTAAGTGTTACATAGTGACTGATTTGTTTATTATACAGACCAGACAATGAAACTATAATGAAAGCTCCATGGGACAGAATTTGTTGTGTTCACTGCTGTGTTACCAACACTTAGAACGAGGCTTGCACATTGCAGGCACTCAATAAATATTTTCTGTATGAAAGAAAGGAGGAAGGGAAGGAAAGAAGGGAGGGAGGGAAGCATGGAGGAAGATTAATTAATTAACTAAGATTATAATAGTGGTTGTGCAATCAGTATTTCCAACCTTAATTGCACCAACATAGAACTTTCATGATTTTGACACCTGTAACTCAAAAAAATTCCTATGTCATTTCCTGAAGTGGCTAAGGATTCTAGCTCTAACATTCAAAGTGCCTGGGGATGATAATAATAGAAATTAGTTATTTGATTATCATTACACCCACAAACCCTAATGTTAAGCACTTAACAGGCTTATCTCATTTTCCTGCCATGACAGACCTTTTGATTTTTTTTATAGGAAGGAAGTATACATGGTGTTTACATATGTAAGCCCTGCGGTCAGCCTGTCCAGACTTACACCCTGGATTCACCAGTGGCTTGCTGTGTGGTCCCCCTCTGTTTAACATTTGTAAAGAAGAAATGATACCAACTGTTCATTCGTAATAGTCATTTTGAGGACATGAGATTGTGGGGTGAAGTTCTTGGCATAGAGTCTGGCACATGGCAAACATTCAAAAAGCTTAGCTATTAATATTATTATGCCCATTTTCCAGATCAGGAAACCAAGGCTGAAAGCAATTAAATGCCTTATCCTAAGACATAAATAACTGAAAAACAGGACTGGAATTTAAGCCTAGCACTGTTTAACATCAAAGTTTTCTTTGACTATACTGTCATTTCTGCCTTTTTTAGTCTAGCACTTTGTTCAAAGGGCCTCAAAGGAAGTAAGTACAGTGTAGGAAAATGATACCAACTTTCTTGACTAGTATTCTCTTTTAAGATATTAGAGGTGTTTGAGAGCTTACACAGGGCATTATTATGTATTTGTAAAATGAGGTTGGGTGATGGTGACCTTGAGAGCCATGGATATTTACACAGCTGTCTCAAAAACAGCTGATCACTTTTTCATTTATCTAAAAGTGAAAGGGAAAACAATTCTTCTAGAAGAAAATTTAGGAGAATAGCTTTATGATTGGGAGCTAGGCAAAGATTTCTTAGGACACAAAGAACACCAGACATAAATAAAATGATAAATTGGACTTCATAAAATTAGAAAATTCTTTTCACTATAAGTCACCATTAAGAGAATGAAAAGAGAAGCCACAGAGTAGGAAAAGATATTTGCCATGTTTATGACCAACAAAAGATCTTATCCAGAATATATAAAGAACCCTACAAATCAATAAGAAAAAAATCAGGTAAAAAGTGAGCAAAAGATAGAGACATAACTTTACAAAAGAGGTCATTAAAATGGCCAAAAACATGTTTATTTGTTTTTAAATCCATCAAGTATATGGAATTCTCAATTAACATCCAAGGTTCAGAAAATCCAGAAAAGTCAAATACTGTGTTGATGTCAGAGAATCAAGTGTAGATAAGCCAGGAATCATGTCTACTAGGATCAAAATACACAGCATGATAAAGTGCAAGGGCATTAAGTGTAAGGACAAGGTTTAAAGTGCATGGCGGTAACAGCTAAATTCTGAACGAAAGGAACAAGGAGGCTTGAGAGAAGGTGTCGACGAGCTCTGCCCTGATGGATGAGCAACGAGGGGCCGATTCAATGATTGATAAGACTGAAAACATCGTGGATAGTCCTTCAAGCACTCAAAGAGAAAAGTGACGGGAAGGCAGTTTCTCTTTCGTTAACTTCCTCCATCTACCAGGGGAACAGACCCTGCCCCTGTTCTAACTCTTGTTCTCTGGTCTCTTCCCCTCCTCCTCAATGTCTAGCCAGGCCTTCACTTGCAGACCACTGAAACAGAGTCTCCTCTTGGTTGTTCATGTTTTCTTCAGAGATCAGGGTTGAGCTGATAGCATTACAACCTGTTTGGGTTTCCTTGTTGCATCTTCAGTGAACTCACTTCTGCAGGTCTTCAACCTTTAGCCTTGCGGAGCCTCAGGCCAAGCAGAATATGCACAGTTTCAGCTAATTTATCCTGGTGATGGGATACAACTGTTGCTCCTTTAAAAGATTTCAGTGTCAGCCTTCACAGAAATAATGAAAATACTGTCGACTAGTTGGCAGGAATTTCAAAGCAGCCCTTTTATGTCTGGCAGTGAGGACACCCGAGGTTGGCCTCCTTTGTTGTCAGTCATTCAAGTTCAAGACACAAGAGCATGACTGTTCTTCTCTAGAAATCAGTGAAATCCTCCTGCAGCCTTTTGGTAATGAGATTTCTTTAAAAAACATGACATGATTTTCCAGTGAAAATAACTCATTTCCAGCTGGGTCTTAAATGGAATTGCAGGGACACACTCAACACAGAACCAAGGACAGGTGTGAGACACTCGCTGACACACTTTGTTCTGATTCTTCTAGGATCATAAGGATTTGGGTAGACTATTTTTCTTCTTTTAGTATTTTTCTTTCTTTTTAACTTTTTTTGAGTCATTGTAAATTGTTTATAAATAACAGCAACTTCCTTTTCTAAAATTTTTTATGGTCTCGTGGAGGACAGGGGGAAGCAGGGGAGAACTGTGAAGAATTAATAAAGATTTGAATTGGATTCAAAGGTAAAAAGGAAACTGAAGAGGTTTAAGAAACCAGCCTAAGTGTTTCAACAAACTTTGAAAGCAGGTTAGAAAACACTATGTGGGAAATAGGAGTGGATATCGGCAATACCAATAGCTGGATGAACGATTCAGCCTTCATTTCCACCACTAGCATATGTGCACATTCTTTAGATGTGTAGTTCTCAAACTGTGTTCCATGGAGCTCCAAGGTTTTCCTAGGGCTTCATGGAGACACAGGTGTCCTGGGATCTTGAATTCAGGCCATCTGCAAGGCTCTGAACTCTCATCCCCCACTTCAACCCCACATGTGGCCTAGTATCTACTTTATATATTGCTGTTTACTGTAAGATGTGCTGAAAAATATATGTTTAAGTCAGAGAGAGATTGGAAATCATTGTTATGGATCATTTCCCTGAGCATCTTCTAAAAGTGGCTTAAATGAACACCCAGCTCTCCAACCCCCTGTTCCTTCGCACTGCGGGTACACCCTTAGACTGGGCCAGCAGGGTGCCTGCCTAAGGCCCTGTGGCGAAGGGAGCCTTGGGTTTCAGAGTGCTCTCCTCGAAATTTCCTAAGTCCCCTCCAGTGCCTGGGACTGGCTGGTCTTGCAGTGCCATCTAGTCAGGAAATCACAGCCCACATGGTTCCTGGTCCCTGTTTCTCCTCTCCAGAATTCTCCCTGAAGTCTACCTGGCATGTGTGATCAACAGTTGCCTCGAGGAACTCTGGACTGTGCCCCTGTGGGGCTGTTCTGGGGTCCTGTGGCCAGGCCCCAGTTTCAGGAGGGCAGCCTGATGGGCAGATTGCTCCTACCGGCCAATGCGGTGTTTTTTCACAAGATTATGCAAAAGATTGGGTTGCCAGAGTGGTGCTGACATTCTGATTCGGGGTTACCGACACAACAGATGTAAGAAGAGTCCAGGGCTTTAGGCTACTGATAGACCACTGCCCATGTGTGAACCTGAGCCACATTTATGGCCCTATGCATTGGCCCTTCAGTGTCCTTGCTCCCCTGTGGTGCCATCTTTGGTCTCCAACACCCAGGGGTATTGAGAGTGGTAGCAGGAGTCCTTTGCCTCAAACCCCTTGCTGTTGGCACCCAGGGTGATCACACCACAGTTTTGCAGGCTGTGTACCACATGTCAGGGAGTCCTCTATGGGTGACCAGGCCTGTCTCTTCTGAGAGCTTCATGAGATTGTTGCTACACAAAGGCAACAGGCCCTCTGATCAATGTCCTCTCTTGCCTCTGATTGATATGACGACACTGTGCTCTCTCAGGTTGGTTGTAAGCTCTGCCAGACCAGGGCTGGATATTCCTTGAGCGAATGGGACTGTACTTATCCTGCTAGGCCTGCAGGCTCCTCACCTCTGCTCCCTGCCGGTGGCCAGTGTGGAAGGCAGGAGTGTGTTCAACATGAAAACAGATGACATTCTGGGAATGCAGTGATTATGGCTTCAAGAGTTCAAGAGAAAGCATAACTGGAATGTGTTATTTTACATTTATTGTATAAAATTCTAAGCAATAAATTTAACATGAGCAGAAAATGAATTATTGCTCATGTTTTCCTGCATGCCCTGGGTAAGACTCGCATTTGTGGTCACCATCAATGAAGCACTGTGACAACATCTGAATCAGTCATTGGAAGCCAGTATTCACAGGCAGCCTGATGAATGATGTCACTTTGTGAGTAAGGATGTAACAGCACAAAATAACTGATATTAGGAAACTGAAAGAGCAAAAAGATCTATATTGTTTCTATACAAATACCTTGCAAAGAGATATGGCACTATGAGTAATAACTACGGTGTTACTTTTTTCTTGCAGTGGGAGATACAAACTAACCAGGGACAGCATATTTAACAATAAGGAGCATGAAGAGAGACTTCCTAGACATGAACAGAAGCAGATGGGGTTTGGACATTACAAAGAATCTTTTCATGCACTGATTGGGTAGAAAACAATTATGTGAACCTTTATTTTACTCATTTTCTAAATTTTTATCAGTTTAATAATTTTCCATGGGCCCACAAATTTTGTGATATATTTCAAATCAAATTATTTATATAAACATGCCCCCCCCAAAATATTTGCCCACAGACTCACTCACCCTAGAGACAGCCCTACCAAGATTTTCACCATGATCTTCAGTAATAACATTTTAACTGGTCTCTCTTTTATTTTTAACCTCTTCACTTTCTAGAGTGTCTCCCAAACTGCTAAAGAGTACTCTTACCAAAATGCAAATCTGATCAAATTGTTCCTGCTTATAACCCTTCAATATCTAGGAAACCAAACTGAAATTCCTTGGCTTGGCATATAATTTCCATCATGATCTGGCTCCTGCTTGTGTCTTTTAGCCTGAATATCCCAGTAGCTACTCTATCTTCTAACCATACAATTGGCAGTTTTCAAAATCCTCAGTGCTCTTAAACGTTCTTCCTCTCTTGGGATTCCCTTATCGTGGCTTGCCTTCCTAAATGATTCCTCCATAATTGGCAGGACTTGCTTGGGTTCCCAGTACCACCTCCCTGAGTGCCTTCTTCCAGCCCACAGAGGGAAAATAAGAGGGGCCAGTACAGCTAGAGAGAAGGGAGAGAGGAAGGGTAGAGCCGAGGTCAGAGGGTATAGGGTACAGTTCACAGAAGGCCTCAGAAGACTTTATTCTGAGAGAGGAAGGAAGCCATTGGATGTCCTCCAGTGAATTGTGCCTCCCCAAATTCACACGTTTATGTAGCCCCTTCCTAACTCCCCGTCTAGGCTGGCTCTATGACCCAACAAAACCAATAGAACAACACAGAAGTGATGTGCCTGTTTAGGCCCTAAGTCATCAGAAGGCATGGCAGTTTCTGCTTTTGTGCTTTGGAAATCCCTGGTGCCATGTAAAACATCCAGCTACTTTTCAGGAGAGACCATGGGGGGCGGCTGTATGGAAAAGAGGCCCTGAGACTACATGGCGAGAGCAGGAGACCCAGTCATCAGTAGCCCAGCTGAGCCCAGATTTCAGCTGTCCTTTCCAAGCAGCCAGACATGTGAATGAAGCATCTGGATGTTCCAGCCCTATCCACAGCTGCATGGGAGTCCTGTGAGACATCCATCTGAGCCCAGTCAACCCATGGAATCATGAGCAATAATAAAGTTTATATCAAGCTACTAAGTTAATCGATAAGTGAACCAGGACTCAACAAATGGGAGTAGGACTTGGCGTCACGTATCTATGAGAGAATGTTAGGTGGGGGATGGAACTACTATTAGCAAATGCCATGTTTGGCATCATACAGCAGGACTCAGAGAACAGATGGGCAGAGTGCATGACAAGGCATTCAGCATGACAGTACACACACCTCCTTACTGACTTTGTCAAACTTCCCACTCCCTGTCATACTCATCCTGATCAATCCCTGCCCGTGATCGAGAGAGATGAGATGAAAAGAGAGAGGAGGGATGAACAAGTTCAGTGTGACATCTGCCCATAGCTGGGCTCGGCAGTAAGACAAGGTGACCATCCAACTGGCAAGAAGGCTGAGGACAGGAAGCCAATATCTGATTAGATGTTACAGCAGAAATGGCTGAAGCTGATTACCAGTTAGTCCTTTGCTCTGCTGGTCAAGGACACAGATTCCAACCCAGTTAACCTGGCTTTATTCCATGGCCACAGACTAAACCTTTAACCCAGCCAGCTGTCCTAACTGGACGTCCTCCATCAGTCTTGGGAAAGACAGGACGGGAGACAATGTCCAACTCACAGCATTTCTCAGGGAAATGCTGTGTTGTGAGTGAGTCCATCTGTAACGGTGGCATAATCAGGAAAACAACTGGGTTCTATTATAAAATTCATCTACTCATCTCCTTCCTCACCGCCTGCCTAAATTTGTTTCTCTATTTGAATTCCCTATTTCTGTTAATAAGACCAGCAGTTTCTTCCCCAGTCCCTCAGTTTTAAAACTTTGACATCATTTTTGAAGTCTCATTTTATAAAAAAAGACACTTGCACTCAAATGTTCATAGCAGCACAGTTCACAACTGCAAAGATGTGGAAACAACCCAAGTGCCCATCAATACATGAGTGGATTAATACAATATGGTTGGTATATGTATACCATGGAGTACTACTCAGCCATTAAAAAATGGTGAACTATTAATAATACCTTTTGTAACAACCTGGATGGAACTGGAAACCATTCTCCTAAGTGAAGTATAGCAAGAATGGAAAAACAAACACCACATGTACTGTTACATTGGAACTAAATGATCAACACTCATGTGCATGTATGGTAGCAAAATTCAATAAAAATCAAGCGGGTGGGAGGGGGGAGGAGGGGATGGGTAAATTCACACCTAATGGCTACAATGTACACTATCTGGGGAATGGACACACTTATAACTCTGACTCAAACTGTACAGAAGTAAGTCATGTAACCAAAACGTTTGTACCCCTGTAAAATTCTGAAATAAAAAAAAAACAGTTTTGAATTTTTTTCTCTATACCCTACACCCAAGCTAAGCCCTGATATTATTTCTGTGACATCGCTTAGCTTGTCCCTTCTTTTCTATTTCTGCAGTTCTAGTTTAGGCATGTATAACTCTTACATGGAGATTTCCTATACTTCTTAGCTAGTATTACAGCTTCCACTCTTTTTTTTTTCTTTCTCCAATCCAACTTTCACATCCCTGCAAGAATGATCTTCTTAAAATATCTTCTGATAATGTCATTTTCCAGCTCACAATCCAACAGTGGTTCTCTGTTACCCACAACAAGCTTGCAAACTCAAAGACCTTCAGGTAATTTAAATGTGAGATATGACTGACCACAAGACAACAGGGACAAGGAGCTGTGCAGCTCCTCTAGCAAATGGAGAGCACGAATTCTGCTAAAGGCATTTATATTCCATATTTTTAGAACTACTGTTCTGACCAAATGAACCACAAAATAAAGGCCAGATTCCTCAATGTAACATTAAGAGCTTTCCATGATTAGAGTCCAACCTACATTTTTAGACCCAGAGCCTTTAATGTCAGCGTGTAGCTCAGATGGTATGTACACAGGGCATGTGCCGCCACACTTCCACCCCGGGTCCATGGTGGATATTGCCACTAATCATGGGCCTTTTCCCTGCTGGGCTCAGATACAGCCTGAGGATCTTCCTCAACACGACACTCCAGAGAGACCCACTATGAACCGGGGTGCTGAATGTGCTGGTTAAAACCATTGTGTGCTAGCACATGTCTGATCAACTCCAGCCCAGGCCTAATCCCGTGTTCACTGTACCGTGCTTATGCAGACCACAGAGCTTCGGCATTTTGAACTAAACAGCCTGCGTTAGCCGTTTTTCTCTGGCCCACTCTCGACTACCTCAGGGGTTTCTATGCTGGAAGCTCTGCCCCATTTCCAGCGAGTTGCCCTGCTGGTCACTATGGGTCGTGATGGGAGATAGATCCTGATAGTTTACTTCAGAGGGAGGCTTGAACGAGGGTCCGATCTCAGCTAAAGCAGATTTCAAGAAAAGCCCCCTGTCCCTGTGCCCCTCCCTAACCCCTGCAGTGGCAAATCCTGGCACCTGACCTCAGAGAGATCTGCCCCTCACCGACGCTGCTGTTTTAGATGAACTCACGTGCAAAGTGGCTGGTCCACAGCATGCAGTCTGTTCGTGGGCTGTTTGTTAGTGTCATTTGCTTATAGGTTCAAGCTCTCTGGAAGCATCGTAATCCAGGCTGCCGGTTGGGTTTGGCTCCGTAGCCTGTGCGGCTTGTGGGAGATGTATTAGCATTTGCTATGCCAGGGGAGGTCAGAATCCCAGGTTTCGGCACAGAGATGTTGGGGTGGGAGTCTGCCCTCGGTTCTTGGTGTGCTCTTGGCTGAAGAATGACCAGACACACCAAAGTGTCAAGTCCAGACTATTATCTGGGTCCTCTGAATCCTTTCTCGGAAAAATCTCCAGCGAGGCCAATGTGAGGGAGTAACCTCAGGCAGGGAGCAGTTTCACAAGAGCAGCTCTTCATCATAGAATAAAACGGGTCTGTCTCCGAGAGTGGAGAGAGACAGACCAACTCACTCGCTGCTGACCCACTCTTCTGACTTCTCGGATTGTTTCCTTTTATTAGCCCATCTGGGGAAGGCTCTTGGGAGGTGTAGGATGTTATTAAATGATCAACAGGTGTCCTGAAAATTCCATCTGCATATACGGGCTCCCTCTATGAAAGCCCACCTGGGGGTGGTGAACCGTAATGCAGACTCAAGCTAACGGCATATTAATTACCCTTAGGTTACTCTAGGTCACTTACTAAATCTTATTCTGCCTGGGCGGAGCAATTCCTAGACTGATAAAGCATTCCCTCCTTCGCCAGGTGTAGCAGTTGCTTGGGATAGGATTAAGGGTGGGGCAACACCAAACTGGAGTGTCCGCTCTTATCCTTCCCAGGTGGAGCAATTGCTCAAAACAGCACCAAAACGGGGAACCCTCGGCGCAAGAAGAACCAGAGATCCTAACTATCTACCTAACAATGCCAGTTAGGGTGTGTGGCAGGATCTCCTCTTTGAGGAGCTCTATACGCATTGCTTCAGTGACTTGGGATCTGTTTCACTTTTCCCTGTTCAGCTGGGGCCTGCACATTCCAAAGAACCCAGTCTTCCTCCCTAGCAAGGCTTTTATTCTTTCTCGTAAAGTAAGTGACTTTTTTCTTTGTCCTAAAAGAGAAAGCAAGACAAATTCTACTAATGTCACATAAACCAACTCAAAAATTCCTGGCAGGAGAAGCGGGAAAAAGAACCATTTATTTTACAACGTATTTGATGCAGCCAGTTTGCCTTCATTTGTGATCCTCTTGAGAGGTCTGAAGCCTGGTACCTGCTGCGGTAGACATCTCACCTGCTTGCTGTGGATGTCATGCCCCAATGACAGCCTCGAATATAGCAAAATTCGATATGATGGAAGCCTGCTTTATATGTCACCTGAAATGCTACTCTGATTGCCTATGCACGTTAACATGCCTCTTGCAAAGCCTAAGAGTTACTGGGTCCGTGCGGCAACTACAGCTAGCAGGAATGAGAGCGGATGCGTGGTGTCGTCAAATGCTGCACCACAGCTGGGAGCCTGCATCTCACAGACTTGTCCATGGCCTTTGCCCACTGAGTGTCTCTTGTTTAAGTTCTGGGGATTTTTGGTTGTGTTTTGATTTTTTTAAAAACTTGGGAATAAATTCTGCTATGGACTGAATGTTTGTGCCCCTGACAAATTCATATACTGAAGCCCTAATTTCTAATGTGGTGGCATTTGGAGATGGGGTCTTTGGGAGGTAATTAGGCTTAAATGAGGTTATGAGGGTGGAGCCCTCATGAAGAGATTAGTGCCCAGATAAGAAGAGACCTGAAAGAGATGATCTCTCTCTCTCTGCCATGTGAGGATACAGCAAGCAGGTGGCTGTCAGCAAATCAGGAGCACCCTCACCAGATACCAAATCTGCCAGAACTTTGATCTTGGACTTCCAGCCTCCAGAGCTGTGAGAAATAAACGTTTGTTATCTATAAGCCGCCCAGTCTACAGGAATTTGTTATAGCAGGCTGAACTGATTAAGATAAATTTCCACAAGAATTAGTTATATTTGAAGGGAAGGAAGGAGGTAAAATGTGTGCTAAGGACTGCTTACCAAAGTGTCTTTTCCAGGGAGAGTGACTATTTCCATCCATACAAAGGGTGGAGAGAGGACATTTTATGTGTTGAGAATCCCCCCTCAGAATGAGAGTGTGTTAGTGTTGGTTTTTATCCTTAATAAAGACAAAGACACTAGTGAGATGATGTTTGTAACTGGGGTGGCTTCATGAAAAAGGCAGACCTTGATGGAAATGAACCTCCAGAACCACCCATGGTGAACCTCCTTTCACTGCGAGCTTGCTCATCATCGAGAATTCACCCCAACTGTGACTATAGGGTCAACTCTGGCCTGGGGCAGCCAGGCCTCCCATCTGATCCCTGCAGCTACGCTTTCCCTGGGCTGAGGTCCAGCTGGGGGAGTACCTGTTAGCCTCGAGGTTCCCAGAGCACATGGGGTTACATTTTGTAAAAACTCATGAAGGATTTAAAAACAATTTTTATTATTAATCATTTTTCTCTATTTAATGGCCATGATCACTTGTATTTTCTTCATGGAGAAGAAAGTACAATTTTACCGAAGGAAGGTACTATGTCACCCCCACCCCGCCCCTACACCTCCACAACTCTCTGTTTGATCGCCCATAGGGTAACTCAATATGTAACACACCCGCAGAGGGAGTCTGCCTGGAAGAGCCTCCCAGCTGAGGATGTGTGGGCTAAGAAGGAAGAGGGCTGAGTGCTGGTAAGTGGGGAGACAGAGACCTTTGCTATTTAACAAAATGTTCGCAAAACGACAATCTAGTAAGTATGTTGGAAAACTGACAAAATTGTATTCCTCTTCTGATCATTGAAGGGATTTTAAGTTTTTTTTTTTTAGCTAAAATTTTATTAAGAAATAGGAATACTCAGAAAAGACTTTGGGGAAAAAAATCACAAGATACTCTGAAGGATTAATTAGGAAGAAGCCTACAGAGAAAGTTGTAATATACAGCAGCAGACATACAGTGTGGGTCCGCTTACATGCAGATTCTCTTCCGCCTCTGCCGCCCCGGAGACAGCAAGAGCAACCCCTCCTCTGCCTCTTCCTCCTCAGTCCACTCAACCTGAAGGCAACAAAGATGAAGACCTTTATGATGATCCACTTCCACTTAAGGAATAGTAAATACATTTTCTGTTCTTTACCATTTTCTTAATAATACTTTCTTTTCTCTAGCTTACTTTAAGAATACAGTATATAATACATATAACATATCGAATATGTGTTAATTGGCTGTGTTTGTTATTGGTAAGGCTTCAGGTTAACAGTAGGCTATTTCTATTAATAGTTAACTTTTAGGAGAGTCAAAAGTTATACACGCATTTTCAACTGCTCAGTGTCGGCGGCCCTAACCCCAGCATTGCTCAAGGGTCATCTGCAATTTCTTTCATGGCATCAATAGTCAATCTCTTGATATTTCTAGTTTTCTCAAAGTCAACTTTTATGTTCATCGTCATTCAATTTATTTCTCAGGAAATATTTAAGTTTCTTATTTATTGCCATATGTAAAGTTATAGCGCAGCTCCTGTGTTCCGTCTTGTCCTTTATTCCCCTAAATGCTGCTTTAAATGGCAGGCCAGGGTATAGGGTGTTTGATGTTCTCTGATTTGCATGAGTTCTGGGCTGTAAATAAATCATAAATGTACCACATCATTCATAAATTATTCATTTTTCCTTGTGCTTTCTATAGAACACTACGCATCAAAAACAAACCCAAAGTATTATAATCTTCGGTGGTTTCAAATTATTAAAATAGCTGGTTATTCAGCCTTGTGGAAAAAATGTTTAAAAATCTATGCCTATGTAAAGGTTCTTACCAGCTGGGAAAAGTAGCAGTCTTCCCCACACTTAACAATGCCACAGAGGAGATAGATCAGGCCACAGAGAACATGAGGAGCTTAAAGAAATCAAGTCCTGATGTTTTGGGTGTGTATATTTCAATTTTTAAAATTGAAAATAATGCTTTCTTATAACATGCATCCTTCTCTGTCTTTGGGCTTACAGCCCAATTCCATGGCTGTCTAATAGGATATTTTTTCCTCTTTCACAAATGGAGCAAAGATTGTGCCAGACTTACTAAATATCCAACTTACTAAGTTCCAAAGCTTCATTCAGAAGTTGTTGGTTGGTTGGTTGGTTGCAACAAATTAAACACATTTTCCCAGAGGAACCAAGAGAGTCATTCTGTCCCCAGGGTAGTTCACGGCCTATTAAATCACACGGTACAAGAAATATGGACCTAATGAAACTCTAGAAAGTGATCACAGACAGAAGCATAGTTCTACAGAAAACCGTGTTCAGGATTTCAACCTGGGATAGGAAGAAGAGATCTCCTTTCATTTTTTCTTTGTTCCTGCCTTCCTCAGCTATTACATGGCACAGGCCCGAACGTGTTCCAGCCAGGCCAGGACTGGGAAGAATGGGAAAATAGCAAGCAGGTCAGTATATGGGTGTGCACCCAAGTGGGGGTTGATGCTTAATTCTAGGGTCTAATAATGCAAAATCATGTTTCATGTGTGTTTTGTGTGTGTGCGCACACTAATGCACAATTTCTAGCAAGACAGTCTATTTCTTTCATTAGATTGTTAAAAGGGTCTCAAACTGTTAGATTAAAAAAAAAATTAAGAATCACCTCTCTAGCAGATAGGATCAAGGAATGGGTGTGACTTCCTGTCAGCCCATTTCCTCAGCATCATTTCTTCATCCTTGGCAATCTCCCAAGATATTTAATAGAAGCGAAGAGGTTCTCCTGCTCTCTGGGCTCCATTAATACCTAATTTTTAAAAAATTGACAGATAAAATTGTATGTATTAATATGCCCAATTTTTAAATCAAAGTTTCTTTCTTCTCTGATGACCTAGGAAACAATACCGCCTGCTCTGGAAGCATTTTCTAATACTTGCTGCCTATAAAGAAGAGAAAGCTGACCTTCTGTCTCTCTCTCTCTCTCTCTCTCTCTCTCTCTCTCTCTCTCTCTTTCTCTCTCTCTCTCTCTCAGTTGTTCTAAAGGTAAAGGTTATAAAGAGGCTTGAAACACAGAGAACTCAGATAAGACCCACCAACAATTCAGAGTAACGTGTTCTCAAGTCTTCTAGTGCCTTGGCCCCACTTGTGTTTAAAATTTTAATCTCAACAATGGCTCTCCCACTCACCCTGTTGGCTTACAGATAGATTAACTTTCTGGCCTCAGTTTCTTTCTTGGCAAAATGAGGGAAGAGAATACTACCTACCTTGTTGATATTATGCAAGGGTTAAACAGGAGAGCGTGAATTAAATGTCTGGCATGGAGACGCTGCTCAAGAAGGGTAGCTATTATTAGAAGAGATCATCCCTGTAAGGCACTTAGCACTGTGCATGTAGTGACAACTCCAAAAATATTGAGTGTCAACCTCGTCATCATTATTTGCATAATAAATAGTGGTTATTATTAATATTATCGACATCTTCTAGGAAATTCTTCATTCATTGGGAGGTAAAATCAAATGACCCCTACTAACTCAAAAAATCTGTGACTCTATGGCAGGTGTATTCAATGCCTCTGATACCAGAAACTGATGTGTTATTGGAGATTCTCTCAAAAAGAAAATATTCTTAGGGGATCCTAAGTCATGCTTTTCTATTGCTAATGGGACTTTCACATGCATTTGCACACTCAGGCAGTTTCAGCCATTAGAGGGCTCCAAGAGGGCAGGTTTGGGAATGCCCTGTTTGTGTCAAATGCTTTTGACTATTTATATGGAACTATCTAGCTACAGGGATTAGAACTATTGTCATCAGCATTGAATTAGGCCAGAAAAGAATGAATTCAAATCTTTCTTTGTATAGGCTTATAATTTGCACACCCAACCTGGGACCCTCTACAGAGAGCTACGGTGATCTTCCTTGGTGACATTCCCACCAGGCCGGCTCCATGTGGCACTGCCAGGCAGCTTTCCTGCATTGGCACCTACACCTCCTGACAGAACCACAGCCTCTTATTTAGGTGCCCCTCTTTTATAGAATTGGCTAAAAATAAATAAATTCTATACAATCCCATATCAAGATCAATTCTAATTATTATAAACTCTCAGCTTGTCTTTCATAGCCCAAGCAAGGACCCCAGACAAGCTCGCTAGTCCTTCTTTCCTCACATTCCCAAGATGTCTTGGTCATTTATCTTCAGCCAATTCACTGTCTCCCACACTGAACATAATTCTTCATCAAAAACTTTTGAGGCCAAATATGTTTCATAATTCAGAATTGTCTGGGTTTTAGAAAGGTAACATGGTGCATATGCTGTATTTTAAATACCATATACAACTGGACCTGAGGAAGTACCCCATAATCAAAATATTTATATTTTTGTATCACCTCAGTATCAAAACATGAATATCGAAGTAAATGGGATAAAGATCTTAGATAACCTCATATCATTTCTGGTCATATTTTGCCACCACAAGAGTTTTTCACAAATTTATAAGAAAACTTTTTTATTTAAGATAGCTCTTTTGATTTTGGAATTGCAGATAAACAATTATGGACTTGTAATAACAATTTGGTTCATAAAGTAACTTTGCAGGAGAAACGACTCTTCCATTTCATGTTTCCTTCCAAATGAGTGGAGTCCTGTCCCCCTCCGGGTGGGGAGGGCAGTGATTACCTGGGTCGGTAGCCTTGGGAAAAATAACCGGGGCATGCTCCACTTGCCTTCCCCAACTTTACTCGTGTGGGGGAACTGGTAATTGGCTCTGCTGTGGCCCTCTGCCTAATTTTGTCACAAATCCCTATTTCTGCTTCCGAATTTATTATTACCGTTAATAATGATAATAACAGTTTGGCCTCTTTCTGCCACTCTTTGTTTTGTTTTTCAGTTGGTTAAGAACTCAGATGAGAAGGGACCTGATTTCTCAGAGACTCCAACATTTGGTCCTTGGCTGGGAACTCCGAAAAACTGAAACAGTGGTTGAAAGAAATATAGTATACCTGTGGAGAGGATTTTGGAGACTTTGGGGCTTGGACGTCGATGTGTGAGCAGGGCCTCCAACTTTGGCCATCTGTAGAGGTTTGCAGTAGCCAGGCAGGTTTTTACAGCTGTGCACTTAACCATGACAGCCAGTTAAGGGATTCAAGGAAATTGTAAGATACTTTAACCTTAGCTCTCAGGTTAAAGGTGGGATATCCAGGTACTCGGATCCCCAGTCCCAGCCTGTGCTTTGGACATACTTCTCCAAAGCTCAGCGCTTCACTGTTCTTATCTGTTTACACGGTTGCCCTACTCTATTACACTTTGGCCTGTTGAGAGCCAGGATCTAGCATAGTGACATTTAGTGGACACTCAATAAATGTTTGTTGAATGAATGAAGAAACTGCCTGTGGCCTCTCAAAGAAAAGCCTTTTTACCAGAAACACCATTTTCTTCAGTGGGGCAAAGGAGTCCAGAGCACCAAGATTAAGTGTGGTGACCACTGAAATTTTATGACCTGCTGCCCTGGTCCTAGAAACAGGGAGATTAAAAATAATGAAAGAAAGGGGAAGGAAGAAAGGAAGGAAGAAAAGAAGGAAAGAGAGCCACCAGGCCTGTGAGAGTCACTTTCTCCTTTTTCTCATGGCTGAGGTAAAGTAGAGAAAATTACTCAAAAGGACTCCTAACCCCCACCCAATGCTATTTTTGAAAGGAAAAACGTAGAGTGTGGAAGAGAAGCTGAGAACACGTGTGAGGGTGTGTGTGAGAGAGGAGAGCAGAGCAAACTTGGAACTGAGCGAGGCGGCTTGCATGGAATGACAGATAAACCGTGTGTAAGAGAGAGACAGAAACAGGAAGGAAGGGTGGGAGGGAAGGGGAAAGGACATAGTTCATATAGTGCCCAGCATTAGATAAAGAGTATTCTCATTATCAGCAGAAGTAGAAACCTTCAGAACAAAATAAAACAACAACCTCATAAAGGTTAAACAAACAAGCATCCCCAGCTGCCTTTGATTAAGGCCCGCTGACCTCGTCTAGAAGCCGTGGTGATAAGACATAACCGGTCTACTTGCAGTCTCACCCTGATACCTGGACCAACGGGGCCCCTGCCTCAAGGGGTCCCAGGGTTTGGGACTCTTCCTTGAATCCTTAAGTCTCCCTCTGGTGACTGGGACCAGCCAGGGCCAGCAGTAACATCTGGGCAGGTGCAATAAGCAGGGACTAGACTCACCTATGGCGACATCCTGGCCTCTATGCCAGGGGGCAGCTTAGTGAGCAGATGTTTCCTTCATGGGATCACATGAGATTGGTCCACCAGAATGATGCTGCCAAGCTGCTTTGGGGTGGCTCCAGTTGTTTATATAGACAGGGGCCCTACAAAAAAATACTTGTCTGGCCCCATATACACTGAGGGTCACCTGCCTTTTGGTTCTGCTCTTCCACAATCATACTATTCCCAAGAAAGAAGGAAGGCAGAGGAAAGCCTTCCTAACCAGTCAAGGAGGGAATTATTGAAATAAAGGGACCACATTTCACAGAGGAAATTGTAGAACTCAAGAAGTGTATCTCAAGTTTTGGGCAAAAAGAATTCAGGAATTTTGCAAAGAAAATATCCGAGTTGTAGAGTACATCTTATAACAATCTTGGCCAGCGTATGACCGATCTGGAGAAATACATGAGAAATTGCGAAATTTCCCTAAAAATGGAATCTTAAGGGCTCTGGTTGACTGAATAAAACTATGCTCTCCATGAGTAGGAGGTGGGAAGAATAAAAGGAAGAAGAAAATGAAGAAAAAGATCAAGAATCGGGAGCTAGTAGGGAATAAACATGCCATTATTTTGGGAAGATGGGTTGTCAGGAGGCGGAAATTGGGAGCTTGAGAGACTGTTACAAGCAGAGGAACAGCCCTGGGTCCGACGCCTCCCAGAGCATCTGTGTCCATGAGGAAAGCACAGCCTATAGCGGTTCTTAGGCTTCAGAGAGGGGTGGCTCGTTGGAAATGGAAATGTCAGGGTCCCAATGCCTCAGTCCTGATCTGTAGTGCTCCCTGGGGCCCAGAACTCTGCATTTAAACAAGCTTTCTAGCTGATTTGGATACAGATGGCCCAAGTACCACACTCTGCAAAACACGGGCATAGAGTCAGGATTTTTTCTAAAGATTAAAAGAAAAACATGTTGCAAATGCAAACACAAGCACTTTCTCTGGGTCACAAGGTTAAATTCCAGTCCCCTGCGCAGTCTGCTTTTGGGTCCAATCTGCAACTCTCTGCCCATCCCTGCACCCTGGGTCCCAGCCCTGCCCTGCAGTGGGCCCCCAAGCCCACAAGCTGCTTGCATGATAATGAAGCCCGTGTCTGAATGGGAAGGCTATTTTCTCTCAAGCAAACAGTTCTTCTAGAACACAGTGTAACTGTTTTGTTTCCCCATGGAGGACTAGGAAATAATGTGAAATTTCTGGATTCAGAAAGGCAGAAAGCACCAGAAAGTTGAGCAACAGCTCCATTTTTGCATATGTCATTGCAAAAATAAATAAATAAATAAACGTTTTCAAAATGCCTTCCCCAAGCAGTCAAAATATAATTACTTATGTCAAAATTTGCCATGTAATAAATTAAAATGTTCAAGAAAAGCCCTATAATTGGTAAAGAAAGGCTATCCAAGAAGCTGCAGAATATGCAAACAGCCTCTTTCTAATCCAAGGGGGAGTGGGAGACGGACAACCTGTCTAATCCAACTGGCCCCCAGAACGTGTTTGTTTATAAGGAAGAAGCGCATTTCCTTTTTTGGTCAAAAGGTTTTTTAAAATTAATATTTGGCATTTATATGTCCAAAGAAATGAATGGGTTTGAAGTTTATTTAATTCAACAGATATTTCTGTTGTCTCAGGATTTCAGCTGAAATCCAAGGCTGAGAACAATAGCCGCACTGCAAGTTCTAAAGAGAGAAATGCTGGACACATCTACTCAGGATTGCTGAGAGTGGCTGGATCTGATCATGCTGCCATCAGCCTGTCACCACCCCCAGCTCGTCTGAGAGAAAGCTAGAGATGTGGTGGAGCAAAGGGCATTTCTTTGAAGGCAGCTGTCAGTAGAACGGGCTCTGGAATGTCCCTCTACCCCGGGCCAAGTGAAGGAAGCAGCCAGAAAACTTCTCAGACCTGGGGTGTGGTGTCTGCCACAAGGAGAAAGGGACAGCTCACCTGGTTCCCAGCGAGATGCTCACTGAGTACACCAGTTCCACCACCACGGCAGGGCATCTGCGCGTGACCACAAGAGTTTGGGGTGTGCGTGATGCAGATAGCGCCGGCTGGAGCTGCCCCCAGTGCAGGGGAAGGAGAGTGGTTGTGGAGGGGCTGGGGTGACGGAGGCAAGCCTGCGTGAGGTCTCCAAGGGGGTCACGGGGACAGCAGGGAAAGAAGCAGGGCACAAGAGAAAGGGCTGAGAGGAAACCGCGCAGTGCATGACATGTATCAGAGAATACGGCGGCGTGGAAATATGGAAG
>RJWJ010019314.1:0-30500 GCA_004363605.1 Indri indri | reverse complement strand
GGTTAATTATTTCCTTGACTGTGTAGAAGCTTTTTAATTTAATCAAGTCCCATTTATCTATTTTTGTTGTTTCTGTGATTGCCGTTGGGGTCTTCTCCATAAATTTGCTGTCTAAGCCAATATCTATAAGAGTTTTTCAATATTTTCTTTTAGAATTAGTATGGTTTCATGCCTTACACTTAAGTCTTTATCCATCTTGAATTAATTTTTGTAAGTGGTGGGAGATATGCATCTTGTTTCATTGTTTTGCATATGGCTATCTAATTTTCCCAGCATCATTTATTGAATAGGGATTCTTTTCCCCAGCGTATACTGTTGTCTGCTTTGTCAAAGATCAATTGGCTGTATGTGGATGGTTTTATATCTGGGTTTTCTGTTCTGTTCCATTGGTCTATGTCTCTATTTTTATGCCAATTCTATGCTGATTTGGTTACTATAGCCTTGTATTATAGTTTGAAGTCTGGTAATGTGATGCCTTCCAATTTATTCCTTCTGCTTAAGATTACTTTGGCTATTCAGGTTCTTTTCTGGTTCCGCATGAAGGATAGAATTATTATTTCTCGATCTGTGAAATATGACATTGGTATTTTCATGGGGATTGCATTGACTCTGTAGATCACTTTGGGTAGTGTGGACATTTTAACAATGTTCATTCTACTGATCCATGAGAATGATATGTTTTTCCACTTCTTTGTATCATCTGCAATTTCTTTCCTCAGTGTTTCATAGTTCTCATAGGACTCTTTGTACACATCTTTCACCTCCTTGTTTAAGTATATTCCTAGGTATTTTATTTTCTTTGTAGCAACTATGAATGGTATTGCATCTTTGATTTGACTCTCAGCTTGACTGTTATTGGCGTATGGGAATGCTACTGATTTATGTACATTGATTTTGTAACCTGAGACTTCACTGAATTTATTTATTAACTCCAGGAGTATCTTGGTGGAATCTTTTGGATTTTCTAGGTATAAGATCGCATCCTTTGCAAAAACCAATAGTTTAACCTCCTCTTTCCTAATTTTAATATGCTTAATTTCTTTCTCTTAACTAATTATTCTGGCTAGGACTTCCAGCGCTATGCTGAATAGAAGTGGCAACAGGGGGCATCCTTGTCTTGTTCCAGTTCTGAGTGGGAATGCTATCAGCTTTTCCCCATTCAACATGATGCTGGCTGTGGGTTTGTCACATATACCTTTTATAATTTTGAGGTATGTTCCTTATATGCCTAGTTTATTTAGGATTTTTATCATGAAACCGTGCTGAATTTTGTCATATGCTTTTTCTGCCTCTATTGCGATAATCATATGATCTTTGCTTTTGCTTCTGTTTATTCAGTGAATCACATTTATTGATTTACATATGTTGAACCATCTTTGCATCTTGGGATGAAGCCCACTTGATCATAGTAGATTACTTTTTTGGTATGCTGTTAAATTCACTGTGGCAGTATTTTACAGAGGATTTTTGCATCTATATTCATAAGGGATATTGGTCTATAGTTTTCTTTTTTTATTGTGTCCTTTCCTGGCTTTGGTATCAAGGTGATAGTGGCTTCATAGAATGAGTTGGGGAGGATTCCCTCCTTCTCAATATTATGGAATAATTTCTGCAGAATGTGTACCAACTCTTCTTTGTAGGTCTGGTAATATTTAGCTGTGAATCCATCTGGTCTGGGGCTTTTCTTTGTTGGAAGATTTTTTGTTGCTGCTTCAATCTCATTGCTTGTTATTGGTCTATACAAGAGTCCTATTTCTTCCTAATTGAGTCTGGCAAGGTTGTGTGTTTCCAGAAATTTATCCATTTCCTCTATGTTTTTGAGTTTATGTACATAGAGATTTTCACAGTATTCACAGATGATATTTTGTATTTCTGTAGTATCAGTTGTAATACCTCCGTTTTCATTTTTGATTGAGCTTATTTGAGTCCTTTCTCTTCTATTCCTGGTTAATCTAGCAAGAGGTCTATCAATTTTGTTTATCTTTTCAAAAACCAACGTTTTGTTTTGTTGATCTTTTGTGTGATTTTCTTGTTTTTAATTTCATTCAGTTCTACTCTGACCTTAGTTATTTCTTTTCTTTTGCTGGCTTTGGGTTTGGTTTGCTCTTCCTTTTCTAGGTCCTTGAGTTGTGTCATTAGATTCTTAATTTGTGATCTTTCTTTCTTTTTGATGTGGGCATTTAAGGCTATGCATTTTCCTCCTAGGACTGCTTTTGCTGTATCCCATAGATTTTGCTAGCTGTGTCCCATTTGTCATTCAGTTCAAGGACTCTTTTAATTTCCATCTTAATTTCATCATTGATCCAATAATCATTCAGCAGCTGGTTGTTTAATTTCCAAGATTTTGTGTAGAATTGGCTGTTTCTCTTGGAGTTTATTTCTAGGTTTACTTTACTTGGTCAGAGAAGGTACATGGTATGATTTCAAATTTTGAATTTTTTGAGGCATGTTCTGTGGTCTAAGATATGATCAACTTGGAGAATGTTCTGTGTGCTGATGAGTAAACTGTATATTCAGTGGTTTGGGGGTAAAATGTTCTGTAAATGTCTGTTAGGCCCAATTGTTCTAGAGTCCCGTCTAGCACTCCTTTATTTATTTTCTGTTTGGATGATGTGTCCAATTCTATCAGTGGGGTGTTGAAGTAACTGGCAATTAAAATGCTGCTGTTTATTTCTCTTCTTAGATCTAGTGGGGTTAGCTTTATGAATGTGGGGACTCATGTGTTGGGTGCATAAATATTTAGCATTGTTATATCTTCTTATTGAATCGCTCCCTTTACCATTATATAATGACCACCTTTGCCTTTCTTTACTATGTTGATTTAAAATAAATTTTATATTATATGAGAATGGCTCCGCCTGCTATCTTTTGGCTTCTATTTTCATGGAATACTTTTTCCATCCCTTAACCTTGAGTCTGTAAGAATCCTTGTGGTTAGATGTGTTTCCTGGGGACAGAAGATAGTTGGTTGGTTTGTTTTTATCCATTCAGCCAGCCTTTGTCTCTTGAGTGGAGAATTCAAACCATTCATGCTGATTGATAGAATCGATATATAGAATGCTGTTCTGTTCATCCTTTTGGGTATACCTTATTGCTTTGTTTTACCTCTTATACTGTTGCTTTATTTGAGCTCTGAAGTTTAGCTTTTGGGTGGTTTTACTCCAGTGGATGATCATTGTTCTTATCCATGTATAATGAGGTTCTGAGTATTTCCTGCAGGGAAGGTAAAATATAAATCAACATGAAATTGTTGTAAAAGGATATCAATGGAGCAAAAAATTTTTTAAAAAATTCAGAACTATACTTTTATATAGAAATAACTTGTAGATGAGAGAGTATGTTTCCTTAGGAGACTGACTGAATCTGAGCATTCTGCACAAGATAGCTTCTCATTAGATTTTCATGTTATAAAATCTACTCCTTTTTAACCAGCACCCAGGGATTACCAGGAGGTTAAGTCCAGAATGGAATATCCCCTTACAAAATCAAGCTGTATAGAAATACAAATCGCAATAAGAAATAATTTTATTTATGAGGAGAAATCACTGCATCAGAGAATGAGAGTGGTCAAAGTCCTTCTGATCAATGAATTCTCTCACTGAATTCAACTATGGGTGTATACAAGAGGGCTCATTTTATTCAGAAGTTGCGTTGATGAGCAGGGAATCAGAATGATGTTAGTTTGATACCCTACATTTAGAATAACCTATTATTGCTATGTCTTTGCAGGGGATTAGGAATATCTGAAAGCTTTTTCCTTAAGTCCATTGGCCACAGCCCAGTATCTGCCTTTCCGCCAGAGAGGTAGCCTCACCTTTGGGAGCAGAAATGCATTCAGTCCAGTGACAGAAGTTTTTTTGTCATTGAACAATATGTGGATAGACACTACATAAGTTTGCTCCATTGACTCTGCTTTTTCTATACTGTATGGCTAAGGAAGCCCCCCCTATGAATCACAATTTTTATTTATCTAAACTTAGTACATTAAAGAAGGTTACACACATTCTGCTGATCTGAGAAAAATCGTCTCTTTCAAATGGCTTTTCATTTTTTATGGACCTATGTCTGATTCATTAGATGGAGTAGTTTCAGTTTAATTCTCAGAGTCCAAACTTATTTTCCACATCTTCAACTACATCATTATAGATACCACCTTCTAAGCATAGTCTTCAGTAATAGATTCCTTTAAAATCGTTTATTAAGTTGTGGCATACAGAAGAAGCACTATTTCTCAGCAAAACATAGTGCTGACAAAAGTGTTCAGCTACTTGAAAAATATGAATTTAGAACCTCAATTCACAGTGTTCATTAAAGATATTTCCAAGTGCTCTATAGAGATAAACACAAACAAAACAAAAATAAACAAGCAAGAAGTATGTATAGCTTATTTTTTGCAAGTAACTAATTCAACTATGGGTATATAAAAACGTTTATTGGCTATTTTCAAATTTGGAGGAAAAGTAGATCATCAAGATCTTTGGTAGGTCTGGAACCAGGAGAGCTACCTCAGTTAGAAACTCAGGAATAATCTCATTCGAACACCATAGCAAAGTCAATGAAGTCATCTCTCCTTTTGTTTCTGTGTCATTCTACTCGAGGTTCCTATTCCTTGGAGAATTAACTGAGCATATTTGGCTTTGTTCAAGATACTCTTTAAGGAGCTAGCACGTTAACTGAACAAATGCATTCTCTGTTCATCCATGTTCTAAGTTGAGCAATATTAGACTTAGAAGCAAATGCAGCATATCTAATGGAAAGCATTACAGGGTTAGAGTATTATAAGAGTAAGCTTAATTCATGGAGTGTTTTTTCATAGATCTAATGCCACATCTTCCAGTCTATTTATTATCAGTAGCAAATCTGTTCATTTCATTTACATCTGCTTAAAGCTTTAAAATTCAGACACAGCAAAGTTCTATACTGCTACAGAGCACCAGCGTGTTAGTTCTGATCAAAGCATCACTAGGTAGTAGTGCTTGATCAGTGGCCCTAAATTATACTTCTCTCTATGCTAGAAGAAATAGTGGGTGTAATAATCATTTAGGCACAATATTTATACCCCACTCCCAACACGGTTTCTAGTTGATTCTGGATTTTTTTGTTACATAATCTTTGTCAAAGAAATCTTTACTTTATACTTTGGTGACTATTGTGTAACATCCCCTTGAGCAGATTTTTAAAATTAATTAATCAATTTATAGAAACATGACCCCTTATTCAATTCTAGTACTAGAAGCTGTGGCATCAGCCACAGGGATATAAAGCAAAAATGTGTGTTCAGTAGAGACAGTAGAAGCTCAATTACCAAACAAGCCCACACTCAATGAAAAACCAGAATGCTTGAAATCTGTAGCTACAAGGCCACTTTCAGAGCAATGGGACAAAATGCACAAGTAGATTTCCCCCTAGATACAGTGCACACATAATGCCAACATAAAACTGCTGATGAGAAATTTTTCCCGTAGGTCATTTTTTTTGTTGTTATAATGGGAAGGCTAGTCTTATTCACATGTAGTGAGCAGGAATACTACCAGCATCTAGTGGGTACAGGCCTGGGATGCTGGTACACCTCCTACAAGGCCTAGGACTACACATCACAGTAAAGAATCACTTGGCCCAAATGTCAATTGAGCTATAGTAGAGAAAGTCTGGGTTAGAGACATAAATTTCTGAGTAATCAACAATAGGTGATAATTGAAGTTATGGTTATAGATGAACTTGATTAGAGAGATATTACACGAAGGTAAAAAAGTAAAAGCCCTGGGAGGAACCCCAGCATTTAATTTTCTAGTTGAGGAAATGAAGTAAAATAATTGAATGAGAATGTCCAGATAGGGAGAAGGAAAGTAAGAAGAATGTTGAGTCATGAAATGAAAGAGAAGAGAGCCATTCGAGAAAAAAAAAAAAAATTGTGAATAGTGAGTAGCATTGAATAGTTTCTAAGAAGCTGCATGAATGCATAAGTACTAACCAAAATGGCCATTGGATTTATCCATATATATGTAATTAATGACAGTTATGAAAGTTGTTCTATCGTATGAATACAGAGGCAGGGAAAAAAAAGAAAGTTATTCTGCATGTTGCTTGATTGGGTTGACTGGAAATTGAACAAATGGAGACTCAAAGCACAGATAATTCTCTTTAGAATTTATATATGAAGGAGATAAACAAAGAGAATGAGTTTGTGGAAAAAAGAAAAACTGGGAGGTTTTGTTAGTTTAAAAGTAAGGGCAAAAACACTTTACTAAAACTGACAAAAGAAAAACATAGAAATCTTAATGTCTTTCAAAGAGCTAATAAATAGAATCTAATATTAAGAATCTTACCACAAAGAAAACCTCAAGTCCAGATAGCGTCATTGAATGTTTACAAATATTTGAGAAGAAAGCACCAACCTTATAGGAGATTTTCCAGTCAATGTGAAAAAGACAAACATTTTCCAAGTAATTCTGTAATGTTAACAATACTTTGAAACCAATACTGAGTGTTAAAAGAAGGGAATAATAAAGACTGATACCTCTCATAAATATAGATGAAAAACTGATCATAAAATAGTATTAAATCAAATCTAGAGTTGTAGGATTATTTAAAGAAAGCAAGGGTGGACTGAACTACTAAAATCATTTAGTGTAATTCACAAAATTGAATAAAATAAAAGAGGAAAAAGCACATGATTATCTTGGTTAAATTGGAAAAAGAGTATTGACAAAGTCAACAACCATTCACATTAAAAACTCTTAGGCTTAGTTGAATGGACATTAAAGATTCCCCTAGTGAGCCATTCCTTTAGGAAAAGTTGAAATCCCTGTGCTATGTTGACTAAAAGGTCATGATTAATGGAATATCTGTGGCTTGGCCCATGGAAACCTAATCAGATAGTTAGAGATGTTGGCAATTTCAGACCTGCTGACATAAATGAGTGAACAAACTTTTTGTAATCTAAACTATTGACCTGCATGGTTTTTCCTTACCACAACTCGTTTCTTACATGTAGGCTCAGTCTTTTCAGTATTTGAGTTACTGGTTCAGCAGAAGCCAGGAAAAGCAACTTTGTAGTAATCAGAATGTTATCTAACTGAATATTGTTTACTTTATTATTTATACCATTGAACATTGGTCAATAAATAGTTTTGCATTCCTTTAAAAAAAAGAAACATCAATAAACAGTTTTTATTCCTTTAAAAAAAAAAGAAACTCTTAGGAACTATGATTCAGAAAAAACCTCCTAATCTGAAAAAGATTATGTATAAAATGCTTATATCAAACATTTTATTTAATGCAGAGATATTGAACATTTTCCTTCAAGGTCAGAAATGAATTAAGACTTACAGCTATTTTCATTTTTATTCAACATTATAATGAAGGTATCAGCCAGGGCAAGAAAACAAATAAAAAACAAAGAACGAATATAGATTGGAGAGAAATAAAGGAAATTGTCATTATTTACTGTAATACGATTGTATATGTTGAAATTTAGAAGGAAACTATAAGAATCAAGAAGTAAATCTGTTAGGTCTATTTACATTCAGTTTACATGTATCAATTATTTTTGTATTTATCAGTGAAACACAAATAGAAAATGAAATTGTAAAAATAAAACCATTTAAATAGCCTCAAAAATATCATACCTAGGAACAAATCTAACAAACACCACTCAAGAATTCTATGATAAAACCTTCAAAATATTATTATGAAAAATTAAAGGTAACCGAAGTAAACAGAAGAATATAATAGATTCATGGATTAAAACACTAAATATAGAAAATATATCAATTCTTGTTGAACTGATCTACAGATTAAATCCATTCCCAAACAAAATCCCAAAAGTATTTTTCTTATATAGAAATTTAGAAGCTGAACTGAAATTTATAGAAAAATAAAAGAGCAAAGGCAATTTTAAAGAAAAAGGACAAAGCTAGAGTATTTACACTAACATACACAAACATACTAGAAAGCTAACATAATTAAACGGATAGATGAAACAGAGTAGAAAATACAAAAAAAAAAAAAAAACCTGTATATAAAGTCACCTGATTTATGACAAAGGGGATACTGAATTTTGGTAGAGAAAGGGTGATAGTTTTAGCAAATGGTGCTGAGTCAATTAGATATCCAAAAGGAACAAAATTAATTTTGATTTCCATTTCACATGATATGCAAATATTTAATTCCTAATGGATTGATGGACTATATATATAAAGGTGAAAATTTATGGAAAAGCTCTTGAAACAGGAAGATATTTTCATGACTTTAGGGTAGATAGCATATTTTAAATGTACACAAAACAACTATTCATAAAGAGAAAAGATTATTTTGACAAAAATAAGATGAAAACCTACTTATAAAGAGACATCTTTGGGGAAGTATAAAGGTAAGCTACAGATTGGGATGTTTGCAATACCTGTAATCAACAAATGCCTTGTGTTCAGAATGTATGAACTCCTAAAAATCAGTAAGAAAATGAACAATAACCCAGTAGAAAAATGGACAAAAGTAAAGAAGATGGCTTTCAGCTGAATTTCCTAAGGACAGGTAAAAATCACTAATTATTCATAAAGTACTTCCACAATTCCTCACACTCTTTATTCATTATTATGAATATCTTTAAAATTGTTTAACACATAAAAATATTAAATTTAGTATCATTTACTAATTACAAAACCAAAAACATCTATAGTCTACAACAAATATTCTAACACTAGAAAATACAAAGAGAATATTATTAGGTAGTATTCTAATAACATTATATGCAGATCTCCTAGCCATGTTAGCAGAACTATACAGAACTGTCACATGTGTTCGAATTGCCAATTTAAAAATTCAGTTTGATAATAAAACTTGTTATTTTCTGGAACATCATTCATAAAATTTGAATAAAGTTTACTACACACATAAACTTAGCGATATTTATTTTATTTTTAGGAATGACTCACTGCTAGTAGCACGCAGGGCCAGAAACACACACAACACAGCAACAGCTACAGGCAAGACTGGTTAGTTAGACGTGCTACTATCCCAGTTCCCAGAAATGTCAGCCTTAACTTTGACTCCATGTGTCAACACTTCTCTGGCTTTTGATTTGCCATCCGTGGATTCCTTCTCACCAGGAACATCTCTATGTTGGTATTAGTTTTAATCCTTGCATGAGAGTTTTAATACTTTTTTTCACATTTTCCCTATTTCTCAGCTTATATTTCTTGGGGTACGGGATTTAAAAACATGTAAGTCTTCTGAGAAATGCTGGTAAGAAATTCCTGCATGGAAACATTACCCTGGAACAATTGAAGACCTTTTTCTTTGCCCTTAAAGAAAATAGGAAAGAAGAAACTGTGTCTTTAACAATGTTATTGTTGATGAGATATTAGAAACAGCTGTTACCTGGTGATAACATTAACACCAAGAAGGAATGAGAAAAGAGATATGAAGAACTGGACTCTTTGATGACCTTTTAAAGCTATATCAACTGTATCAATCAACCTTGGAGTTTACTTCTTCATTTTCACATACGTGAATGTATAAATTAACTATTGCTGCATAACAAATCTCCCCCAAAATCAATAGCTTAAAATTAAAATCATTTATTTAAAGTTCTATTGTGAACAATTTATGCAAGGTTCAGTGTGGTTGTTCTGGTTTCAGTCAGCTGTCATCTACAGTCAGCAATGAATCAGGTTTTCCTGATATTCACTAAGCTCTCTCTCATTTTTGAGACCTTGGCTAGGACAATTTGGCTGTGGTCCACATAGTCTCCCATCCTTCCAGGGTCTGATCTGAACTTGTTGTTCACTTAGCAGAGGCAGAATTCCCAAAAAAAGGAAGCAAAAGTTTTCAAGATCTCTTGAGTCCCATGCCTCTTAAAACTAGCATAATTTCATTTATGTTGCATTATTTTGGCCAAAGCAAGTCATTTTCAAGAGATAGGAAAACAGATCTCACCTATTTGTGGGAGGAACTACACAGTCAAATCTCAAGGGACATGGATATAGAATATAGAATAATTGAGTTTGTTTTTACAACCTATATAGACCACAATGAGATCATAACTTCTCTTATAGTTTAAGCTCGTTTTAACCAAGAGTTTTCTTATCTACTTCAGACAAAATCCTAACCGATTTGGTAACTATGTACATATTTAGGTTAGAAAATATGAAATGTCCTATTTTCTTAAGTACGAAGTTTGACAATTGAGATCTCTGACATTTCACTTTGACACTTCTTGTTTTATGTTTATTGTGAAGGTACATCCTCAGTCTTTCAAATGCATGTTTTGGCTTGTGATTATCTTTCATAAACATTTTTAGAGCAATTTTTGTGAAACCATGGATAAGTCAAAAATTTGTGTTATTTTCAAATATGAGTTCCATTGTGGAATCAATGCAGAGCAGACAATTCAAAATATCAACGAAGTGTTTGGGAAGGATGTGGCTTATGAATGCACTGTACACTGATTGTTTGGGAAGTTCTGTTCTGTTGATTTTAATCTTGAAAATGAGCCATGTGGACGACCTAGGACCAAGGTGGGATGATGATGAGCTGAAAGCTGTAGTGGAAGCGAATCTGTCTCAACCTATGCGTGAATTAGCAGCAAGGTTTGACGTTACTATTCCAACAATATTGGACCACTGGAAACAAATGGGCAAGGTAAAGAAGGTGGATAGATGGGTACCTCATGAAATAAACAAGCGTCAGAAGAGAAATTGGCTCAAGTTTGCCCTTCTGTGCTGTCATTACATAAAGGCAAACCATTTCTACACCGTATTGCCACATGTGATGAAAAATGGATTCTTTTTGACAATTGCAAGCATTTAGCACAATGGTTGAATAAAGATGAAGTGCTGAAACACAGTCCAAAACCTAATATTTATCAAAAAAAAAGCTAATGATATCTCTTTGGTGCTCTAGCGCTGGTACTATCCACTACAGCTTCATGAAACCTGGTCAATTGATGACAGTGGCTGTCTATTGCAACCAATTGGACAAAATGCTGAGGACGCTCGTGATTAAGCAGCTAAGATTGGTCAATAGAGACAGGCCAATCCTTTTTCAAGACAACGCTCGACCACATGTCTTAGAGACAATGCTGCATAACTACAGAGGCTGGACTTGGAAACTGTGTCAATCCACCCTGTTCACCAGACCTTGCACCAACTGATTGGCACTTCTTCCAGGCTTTGGACTACTTCTTGCAAGGAAAAATATTCAATTTTCAACAAGCTGTGGAAAACGGCTTTCGAGATTTCATTGTCACTCTCTCTCTAGGTTTCTTCATTGCTGGCATAAACAAGCTACTGTTAAGATGGCAAAACTGTACTGATAGTTTAGGTGCATACTTTGATTAACTGTACTGCTTCTTGATTGAGACATAATAAATTGCAATTTTGATCTGAAATCAGACATTTCAATTTAATGACCTAAGTAACTTTCTTTGATAAAATTAAAAGAATTTTAGCTGGAATTGAAATAGAGATCCTCCCCCAATCAATTCATATATTAATTTCACTGAAGAGTTTAAAATCAATGAAATTGATATTCCATGGGCTAAACAGTGATATTGTAAAACTTTGTTTCTGAATTCACTATGTCAGTTCAATAGAGGTTTTCATTAAAAGCAAAATATTATTTTTAAGGCATTTTCCACACTTGAACAGGTTTTAGGATAAGCAGTTTACCATAAAGACAAATTTGCAAATGGTCCAGAAGATACGCTAGCATAGTTCATTATCTTTGTAAAATTATAGTTGTTTACTATAAGATAGGATCTATCGGACTGACAGAATGTGGTAAATTAGATATAATTCCTATTCTTCTTCAAAAAATAAAATAAAAAATTTAGTATCAGAAAATAATCTTCTAATGTAATCTCGCAAAATCAAAATACCACCAACTTGAGAAATAAATCATCCAAATAAGACATCCAAGAGTAAAACAAAGGCCGGGCACGGTGGCTCATGCCTGTAATCCTAGCACTCTAGGAGGCTGAGGTGAGAGGATTGCTTGAGCTCAAATACCAGCCTGAGCAAGAGCAAGACCCCATCCCTACTAAAAATAGAAAAAAAATTAGCCAGCGTGGTGGCTTGCTCCTGTGATCCCAGCTACTTGGGAGGCTGAGGCAGGAGGATCACTTGAGCCCAGGATTTTGAGGTTGTGATGAGCTATGAGGATGCGACTGCACTCTAGCTAGGGAGATGAGAGCAAGCCTATGTCTCAGAAAAGGAAAACAAAAAAATAAAATGAAATGACATTCTGCTATTCCATAGGTCACAACACATTTTATTACTGAGAATTTTCTAATATTACCATTAATTGGTCATCATTTTCCTAACCACCTACTTTTAGTATAATGCTTTTGAATCTATGCTGTAATGTGGAAATAATATGGTTAACATCTCTTGTAATTACATCAGAATATTAAATGAAGTATCTTTGTAAAGAGTGGCATTTTATATTCCTTTTCAAAATTCAGTCTATTCAGTCACAGACAGCAAAAATAATTCTATACTCTCAGAGCTTGTCTTCCTTCACTCACAATGGTTTACTCCCATTTTTATTCCTCTGTCAAAAAACTACCTACTCTGACCTTTTTCCTGTGTTAGATAATGAGGTCATCAAGGCCAGATAATCTATTTGTAGTTTAGCTGAGACATAAGGGACACACTTATCTTCCCATCACTTGAAAGGTCACCTAAATTATGCCTATTGTTTTTGAACTGAGAACACATTTTTTATTATTTTCACAGGCTGAAAGGAAAACCCCTTTAAGAGTGCTCCATCCTGAGCTGGGTGCAGTGACTCATCCCTGTAATTAATCCTAGCATTTTGGGAGGCCAGGAGTTCAAGAACAGCCTGGGTGACATAATGAGACCTTGTCTCTACAAAAAAAATTTTTAAACCAACTGGATATAGTGCCATGCTCCTGTAGTCCTAGCTACTCAGGAGATTGAGGCAGGAGGATTGTTTGAACCCAGGAGTTCGAGGTTGCGGTGAGCTATCATCGTACCACTGCACTCCAGCCTGGGTGACAGAGTGACGCCCTGTCTCTAAAAAGAAATAAATAAAAAAGTGCTGCATCCTTAAGAATAAAAACTGCCCTAGCAAGAGCTCAGGGAACTTATATTACTGTTTTATGAAGAACTCTTGAAGTATTTATGAAAAATAGGAAAATATATATCAGTGAAAAATATGATGAGTCCCTTGGGACATTTTTGAAACTTTTATAACTTCTCCATTCACCAAAGAGGGCACTCATTAATGCAAATGTCTGTTAAAGGTCTGCTATGCCCAGTCATGAAGATGTGTACAAAGATGAATTCATCCTAGTCCATGCCACTAGGGAGCTTTCAGCTAAGTGGGGATGGGAGTGAGGCAAAATATATTTACATAATTAGCTACAGCCACAGTCTTAAAAGAACTGCACTGCAAGGAAGAATTAAATATGTGGTGTAATTGGGTATAGGAATCATGCTGTGCTATTAATAAGAAAGCTCTTCTGATTCCTGGAGCTACAAATAGCAGGTAGCTAACTCGATTCTTAAATGTCTAGGCATCAGGTCACTGGGGTTTGAGATTGTCCTGGGATTCCTCATCTAACTGAGGCCACTCCACTTTTGAGTTTTCTAAGGCAACACTAAACCTAGTATAAGCTCTGTTATTTATTATGCCGTACATAAGTCATAATAATACTAATAACACAATTTTAATAAGGATAACGATGATTAACATTTCTTAATCTCCAAAAAAGTTACAGGCATTGTGCTGAGCATTTTATGTTATTTATTTCATTCTCACAGTAGTCCTTTGAGATCATTATTAATATCATCACCTCAACTTCATATACAATAAAATGAAGGTTTTTTATGTAGGTTAAATCACTTATCAAAAATTACACGAGAGCAAAAGATGTGTCAGGACTGTTCCCCAGACAGTCAGCTTTCAGAATCCCGTTCTTATCCAAGGCCAGTCCTCTCCCTTATTGTACTCTGGCATATGGCTTTCACATTCCTGCTGGATACCCTCCTCCACATTCCCGTTTTTCCCCACACCTCTCCCTTTATCCCATCGAGGCCGAGCATACACTTTGAAGGGGAATATAGTTGGGCCCAAATCCCATAATGTCTCATCCAGGCTTGGAGATAAATAATCTTTACTTAGCACGTTGTTGTGAGATTTAAATGAGATACTATATAAAATGGACTTCCACTCAAAAGGACCACATTAGCTCTGTTTTCTGAATATAGCTAGTACTTGGACTTCTCCTATTTTAGATCTTTTCTTAATCTTTTTTTTTTAACCTGAAGGATCTTTCAAATTAAATAATTTCTCAAAATATTCCCAATGTGGAAAACATTTTCAACTATAAAATTCCTAATCATCCTTCAAATCCCAACTTATGTTTCACTGCCTCTCTGACCCCATGATCCATTTATGTTTTGCCACTGAGGAATAAACATACTTCCTGAATCCGCTAGTACTTATTACAGGTTCTCCTCGACTTACAGTGGGGTTATGTCCTGATAACCCTTGAAAATATCATAAGTCAAAAATACATTTGATGCACCTAAACTATCGAGCATAATAGCTTAGCCTAGCCTACCTCAGTCATGCTCAGATGCTTATGTTAGCCTACAGTTGGGCAAAATCATCTGACAACATGGCACACTGTAGAGTATCTGTTGTTTACCCTGGTGATCACGGGCTAAGACCTGCAACTGGAAGCCACTGCCCAGCATCCTGAGAGAGTATCATACTGCTTTCTACAGAATGAAGATCACTTTCACACCATCCTAAAGTCAAAAAATTCTAAGTCGAACCATCATATGTTGGAAACCATGTGTATTAGCATTTATAGTCTTCCCTGTGTGAAATCATGACTTTCTCAATTTGTCCTTTCTTTCTCCCCCAGAGCCTAGCATGGCAATTGATTTAGAATGAATGCTCCGTAAAGGTTTATTGGAGTAAGTTGTTTAGTCTTAAACCATTGCAAGCTTGATATTGCAGGAAGATACATACAAATTAGGATGTTCTCATCCCCTACAGACTGTAGCTGGCAGAATCAATTGTTAGAAGACAGCTTTTACTCTGCTGTCTCTCTTACTTTGTGGACTTCAGTGGTACAGAGGAGCATTGTCTACTTTACATCATCACCCATCTTTACTGCTGTTTATAGTCTATGTAGAGAGAAAAAGGCAAATCAACCATAAGATCATTACACAAAATAAGGCAATCATTATGACTCAATCATTATTCTGAGTTTTTGACAGTCATCCTATTTCTTCAAAAATGTGCTCCTGCAGCCTATTGTCTTCATAATATTATTTTCATTAGCAGTATTTGTTAAATAATCTACTAAATGTTTGCTTTAAAATATCTGTGTGTATATGTGTGTGCACACACACACCTGGGGGGTAATGTGATAATTTCTTAGTGTTTATGTATAAGACCATTACTGTTTAGTAAGGATTTTAGTCTAATTAATATTGTAAAGGTTATGTGACTGGGAATCACATAGCAACGTGCTCAAATATCTGCAGAGAAAACAATCCAATATCTAACAGGTAGCCACAATTAAGTAGTCTTTGAGACATGTTGACAGATAAGGCCTTCCGCACTCTGAACTTTGTCTGTATTTTCAGCCCCATTTCTCAGTGTTGCCTCAAATGAACCTCATCTTCCACATCAATCTTGACTGCCAGTTGTACTGCCTTTAAGCCTTTGAACATATTGCCAAGAATGACTGTCACTGTCAAAAATAAAAATCTTACAGTCCAGTTCAACTGTTACCTATTGAATCCCTCAATAGCCCTTATAATACAGTATTTTGTTCCTCTCCCTCTAGTACTTTAATTCTCCCATAAGATGTCTCTCACAACAATAATATTAATAATAAAGTGTTAAGCACTTTAAAGAAATTTCCTAATTTAATACTTGCATTGATCCTAAAAGGAACATACTAGTATTCTGTTTATATACAACGAAGACATTGAGGAATGGAAAGGTAAAATAACTTGCCTCGTGACACCCAACTTCTAACTGGCAGAACTGGGATCCAGCCTGGACTGTCTGTCTACAGAGTCTTGCATTAATAGCCTTATAGTGAGTATTATCTTTATCTGTATCTTTTCTCTATTAGACTTTGTAGTGTTCTGCAGCAGAACTTGTGTTTTATTTATTCTTCTTTTTATATAAGTAATTTGTGTTCTTAATTTATATAGAAGTAATATGTGCTCTCCTTACTAAATTGTAACTCTATGGGAATTTTCTCCTGCCTCTAAAAAACTGCAAAGGAAAAATACGGACAAACAAAATGAAATGTTCATTAATTAAAACATTAGATCATAGACAGAATACAAGCTCTCCCACATTTGTTAGAGGTAAGTCTAGTTATTGCTATGCATTTTTATGTTAAATGTATATTAGCATAATTAAAATTAAATTTTCCAAAAAGTTTTAAAGAGCATAAAATAACTCTAAAAACATTCAGAACATACTAGCTAAACCTTGTTGAAGCAAAACTTTATTCAAATGGGTACTGATTATTAGACATATTCCACTTTGTGTAGTTACTGTATTCTACAAATATTCAAATAGCATGGTAACATTTTATACAGCATTTTAATTTAAAAATAGTGGAAAATAAACATTTTTCAGTTGGGGAAATAGGGTTATAATAATAGAAACATATAACTATTGGCTAAGATGTTGATGTTTTTATGTCATACATGTTGGCATAAAAAATTTGAAAAAAACTTTTCTCAAAGGACATAAGCTATCCGATTTTCCCAGCACCATTTATTGAATAAGGATTCTTTTCCCCAGTGTATGTTTTTGTCTGCTTTGTCAAAGATTAGATGGCTTTATCTGCGCTAGAATGTTTATAGCAGCACAGTTCCCAATTGCAAAGATGTAGAAACAACCCAAGTGCCCATCAATACATGAGCGGATTAATAAAATGTGGTATATGTATACCATGGAGTTCTACTCAGCCACAAAGCAATGGTGATCTAGCACCTCTTGTATTATCCTGGATAGAGCTGGAGCCCATTCTACTAAAGTGAAATATCACAAGAATGGAAAAACAAGCACCATATGTACTCATCATCAAATTGGTATTAACTGATCAACACTATGTGCACATATAGTAGTAACATTCATTCGGTGTCGGGCAGGTGGGAGGGAGGACGAAGGGATGGGTATATTCACACCTAATGGTTGTAGTGCACACCATCTGGGGGATGGACACACCTGAAGCTCTGATTCAGGTGGGGCAAAGGCAATATATGTAATCTAAGCATTTGTACCCTCATAATATGCTGAAATGAAAATTTAAAAAAATAAAAAAGGACATAAGCAATAAAATATTAGAAGAGAAATAGAAGATAGAGCCAATGCTAATAGAAAGAAATCAATCCTAATTTATAAGGCATCATCTGAATATCCTGTGTTCTGTGCAAAAATAAGAACACAGCAAGCTAGGTAGATTTTTATCATAAAGAGGTAATTCACCATGGCTTCAAGAAAGATAAAGAATTTACTAGAACTAAATACTAAAATACATTTTCATTTGGTATGTTATAAAATTGATTTTTGAGAGTAAACATTCTCAACTACAAATTCACAACCAATGCAAAATCTGATTTATATAAATGTTTTTAATGATTTATATAAAGCTAAAGAATATGTTCAAAATATCTCAGTGGAAGCTCTTCTACAAGAGATATAAGCCAAGGAGGAGAAAGCAATTTGTTGCAAATATGTAAATATACAGGGTTTTAACACATGATTTAAATCAAGTTAAAACTTTTAATGTATAGAAAAGAGAAAATCCCTTAGAAAAGTTTCTCTAAATATCTTAGTTCATTTCAATTTTCACTAGAAGTTTCCCAACTTATACTCAACAGTTTTTTTTATCATCTTATACCCCAACCATACAAAAATCCTTGAACTTCTCTAATATACTTGTCATTTCTTGGTATTATGTCCTATACATGCTTTTTTTCTTTTAATGGAAGAAATGCCCATTCTCCACTAGTGTCAGCCTGTGGAATATTGATCACAGTCTCTTTGAAAATATCTCTGATCCACAGATAAAAAAATCAGTCTGTTTCTCCTCTATATTTGTTTATATATCCTAGTGATAATCGTGAAGGTAACTGCTTCCATGTCAGTTTCCCTAAAGTGATCTGTAAATCATGCAATACGTTTTGTTCACTTTAAAAGAGTGCTTTATATAAGAATATATTCATAAATGCATGTTGAATAAATGAGTCAATTGCCATCCATTAATAATTGAATAAATCGCAAAATGCATTATTGAAGAAGACTGGACACAAAGTTTACCTCTAAAGTATTATAAATGTTAGGTGAAACAAAATGGTTCAAAAACATGAGCACAGTATAGACATTTGACAATAAAACTGAAAAGACCAACTCTTTCTTGTAATATTTAATTCAACATGTGTTTATTAAATTCCTACTAAATGTCAAGCACTCTACTTGCAGGAATCCCCAGGCCACACTAAAGCACAGCATTGTTGAAGGATAATTTTATAATCTGCCTGATATGGGAAAAATAGTCAATTCATATTGCTGATCGTCTAGTCTAATCATCAACCTGATAAAGAAATCTTTTTAAAAAAATTTTTCTAACCAAAAAAATAATTAGAATATCAGCACTATAGTCTAAAGTTTGAAAGTATGATCTCCATACACTCTCCATATGCACCCCAAGAGGAAAACAGTTCAGAAACCCAAAGGTTTATACGGACAGACATAAGAAGAAAGCTGAATCTACTATCTCTCCATAAGTTCTTGCCTATAAGCCCTACAGGGAAGGCAAAAAAAAAAAAAAAAAAAAAAGTAAAGAAAAGAAAGAAATTATGGATCCAGTGGAGAGAAGAGTGTCTTTATATTGCTTGAACATGCTAGTTTACGTGTTTAGTCATTCCCTTTGTTTGCTAACCTTTACTTTTAGAAGCAATTCTCCTCTGAGTCAATCTCTAAAATACCAGTACTATTGGTAGCTTGTTATCCTCCTTACCAAGAATCTGCTTCTATGAAAGGCAAGACTAAACTCTAGTGCATGTAGGCAGTACTAGGTTTCACTTTTCATCTCCTACGTGAGGTGTCATTATGATTAGGGGTTGTTGGTTAACTGCTTTGGAGAAGTCAAAGCACTAATTAGAGATGAGTGCTAACACAGCAGATGTCCCCACATGTTTTAACGTACGGGGAGCTTGGGGGACAGGACTCAGAAATGTATTATTTCCTTAGATTATTCTGAAGGTCATTTCTAAAGAGATACTCTTTAGAGGCTCTCTCAAATAAAATGATTGGATGTGAATGAAATTTAAAGCTTTGTATTTTAAGATGAATTTTGGAAATAGAACTTAACAACAAAATGAATTATGTTAATATAATCTTTTTATAAGCATTGGAAATAATTGATTAAAATTTTATAAAGAAATTTTAAAACTTTACATTAGTTGTCCTTTAATTAGAGTATAAATATTATAGCTAGTAAACTGCTAACAATTCATATGTCAACATAGTCCTAGATTCTAATTGAATATAAAATATATGTATATATTTATATTATAACTATTTGTAAAAGTATTTCAGATAACAGTGCATATACGTAAAATAATAATACAAATAAATAGTCCTTACAGATAAAGAAGCTGGAAAAGCAACCAAAATCCATAATAGAGAAGTCAGCTAGTAGAGACAGTGTTTTAATATACACTTTTTATGGAATCATAGAACGCTATGCTGGAAGGGAACTTTTGGCTCTCCTTTCCAAGTATTTAATAGTCAAAATGGATAATGTGAGGCCCCAAATGGCAAAGGCTGAATGTCCCTTTTAATGGTCAGGTCAAGCTCTAATAAAATCAGTGCTTCATGTATTATATAAATCTTGCTACCATCTGCCTTCCCGAATACCTCTTATCATACAAATAATTTAGTATTAATACTTGATTTATTTGTATAACTTCTTACATTTATTCCCTGAAATATTTTTTAATTTTTTTATTTTTCATTATTATTGGTACATAGTAGTTGTATATATTTACATATGATGTTTTGATACAGACATACAATATGTATTAATCAAATCAGGGTAATTGGAGTATCCATCATCTAATGTATTTATCATTTCTTTGTGTTGGGAACATTCCAATTCCACTTTTAGTTATTTTAAAGTATACACTAACTTATTGTGGACTATACTCACTTCGTTGTTCTATCAAATACTTTTCAATCTATCTAACTATATTTTTGTCCCCTTTAACTATGCTCACTTTATCCCACTATCCTCACTACCCTTCCCGGCCTCTGGTAACCATCATTCTACTCTCTGTCTCCATGAGATCAATTTCAAAACATTTTTTAAAAGTTATAGTTGCCAACACTTAGGAAATGGCAATATAACTTACTACAGATTTTTTGTCACCAATTTCATAAAGTATTCAAAGCAAATCCTAAGCCCTCTAATTTATATAATTTAAAGGTGCCTTAGTTTATGAGTGTGTTCTAATCACCAGATGCTTGTGAATACAATTAAGGGTAACTAATAGATCTATTATTCTTAATCTTATTATGAAAATGCCTAAAAAAGAGTCACCACTCTTTTGTTACTCCCGCATGTGATCTGGAAACCCTTGAAAGACTAGACCTTCTTCTTCTCCACCCTCCTCTAACTTCCGTACCCCATCAAATGTCAAAGGAAATTGTGAAAGCATGTGTTTGGTCTGTTACCTTGCAGTCAAGCTGTTAGCAATTCTGTTCCTTTTCCCTCAGCTGTGTGCCATCCTGAGGCAGTCTGAGAAACAGAAGTAACAAATAAACAGGGAGGAGGGTTATGCACCATTATTAGAATTTTCACATATGTTTCAGTTCTACAGTGACAATGCAAGACAGGTCCAAAAGTAGCAGCAGGCTGCAGAACCTTCATTTGCTTCTCCAAAATGTATTGACTCAAATTTTACAGGATCTTGTTTGATATTCATAGAAGCCTTTTCAGCCAATAATGAATGTCTGTAACTGAGGATCAAATCTGGAGCTGGAGGATACACACTAAATGTTTTACTACAAATAAGAATCCCTGTAGCTGGAATGAATAAGCTGTATTTATTTATACCTTGGCCATGAACATTTTGAAAGCTGCATATTCAGCAATGACATATGGTGCACTGAAGTCCTAAAAATCTATTTTTTTTTTTAAACAGAGATGTTCCTTGGCTTTTTCTCACTGCTCATGTTACTAGAAGCTGCTGTGATAATACTATTTTTATGGAACCTCAAAAGGAAATTCTGATAAAATACTACACTGTTTAGGAGTTCCCATAACATAATCCATTTACTACTTCTAGAAATGTGTTTCAGATAAAAACATGCATGATTTAATATACATCCCTCTCTCAATATTAAATAAATTTAAATTCCAGACTTCTTTGCTAGAGTTTGAAACTTCCACTCACTGCCCTAGTTCCTCTCTATAAATACATCATAGGAACAGTAATTTTGAGATAACTATTCCATAGAGGTCTTACATTATCAGAGGGTCAAACCTGGCCTGCTATTATCACTATTAATCTTCCTCTCTCAGTGACAGCAATCCTTCTGGCAGCCTCTGAGTCTTACAGATGCTTTGTAGCTTAGTCACCCAAGGGGAGTTCCAACTTTAAAAATCCTTTTTTTAATGCATTGGAAGAAAGTACTGTAGAGTGAAGGAGTGCAAGCCATTTTCTATAAGGTCATTTCAAAAGGCAATCATCATGAATGCATGAAGTTTTTTTTTTTTTTTTCAGCTTAAAGAAGCATCTTTATTTTCATGGGTACCATATCACAACATACCATTTTCCTGTTTTATCCATTTAACAATCTTTATTGTAATTACAAGAAGCAGCAGCAAGTCATCCTAAAGTTATAGAATACATACTATATTATGTAAGAACATCGTGCTGCCTTAATGTGTTTGGTAATCTCCTATCTCCCTGCCTTTTGCTGTTCAGTTGTTCATTTTATTTTAAAAGGATTTGCACAGCATTGTAACATGCAAAACTGGAAAGGAAAATAGAACATGCTACAGATGAGGAAACTGAAGCATACAGACTTGGAGTGATTTAGCCATGAGTAGACAGAGAAGTAGCGGCAAGGATTAATTTTCTTCTGAGTGTCTATCATTAAATAATATAACATACATGCCTCTGCACAAAATAACTTCTAGGTTTTAAACAATACTAAAATTGCTATTGTGACTAACAGAAGTACCTAAATAACTCTAAGCCATTTTATTTTCTTGCTGATATGCAATTTTCCTAAATTATAGACCTAATCCTATATTGTTAGTACATTATTATTCTTTTTTTAGAAAGGGTCTGGCCTTTCTATGTCACTCCAGCTGGAGCATAGTGGTGTGATCACAGCTCATCGCAACCTTGAGCTCCTGGGCTCAAGTGATCTTCCTGTCTCACTCTCCCAAGTAGCTAGGCTAGGACTATAGGTCTGCACCACCACGCCTGGCTAAATTTAAAAAATTTTTTTGTAGGGACAGGATCTCGCTGTGTTGCCAAGGCTGGTCTCAAACTCCTGGCCTCAAGCAGTCCTCTCACCTTGGCCTTCCAAAGTGCTGGGATTACAGGTGCGAGCCACTGTGCCCAGCCTTGTTAGTATTTTTAAGCATCTCAGCAATCTATGCTCAATGTTTTTCTTGAATTTCAAAAAACTAATTCCTAAAAAAAAAAAAGAAAAAAAAGAAAAAAGAAAAAAAAAAAAAGCTAGTTCCTTTTTTTGGATTTTAGTATCATGAACAACCAAAAAAATGTTTATCTTTTAGTAGGGAAAGAATGAAATGTTTAGTGATAGGATGCTGTGTTAGGAATTATGATATATGTGTTTCAATACTAGTTCAGTCACTTTCTAATAGTGACTAACAAACTATAAGAAATGGTTTGGGACAAACTATAAGAAATAATAACCTGAGAGGAATTTTAAAATTATTATTACTCATAACTTTAATTCTAGATTAGTAAATATATAGAACCCTGTCTCTTGTTGATGTTAAATACTTTTAAATGGGAATAATGATAACATTCTCCTTACCAAATTTTTAAAGAGTAAAGGAGTTAGTGAATTTCAAAACACCTAAAAACTATAAATACATCTATATTCCTAAAGCCCAATTTTCTGAAGTTTTAATCAAGAATTCCACATGATTTCTAGATTTTTAAAGTTATTTTCTTTTTAAGAAAATATATTTTAATACATATTTCCTGTGTGAGGCACTAATGAGTTAGGGCATACAAAATTGAATTTAACATAGTTTCTACTCTTAAAAAAAGCATAATCTACTCCTCTAAATTAGAGACATTTCAGCAAATAAAAATGAAATATTAAATAAATGATGATACCTGCAGAATGCTACAAAAGAAATGTATGATAATCAAGGTCTAGTTAGTAAAACAATGTGACTATAATGTGGGCTACATGGAGAAAGTTTTATAGAAGGAACACACCAAAATATTAATAATACTGATATTTACTCAGCACTTTCTATATGCTAGACACTGTGCTAAGAATTTAGCAGATATTTCATACTAAAAATGATTCCCATTTTGCAAAAGGAGGGACCAAAAGCTAACTTTATATAATTAGCTCACATTGAGAGGTTATAGAACTTATCCGAGATCATACAATATATATACAGCAGAGGTAAAATTGAAATGAGCATAGCCTTATTCAAAAGCCGGCATAAACTACTATGTGTAGTGAAAAAAGTCCATTTGTAACTAATTGGTAGAAGGTGTTCATTGTATTTGACATTAGGAAATTTGAAATTTATTCTGTAGCCAAAGCAATAGAATATAATCTAGCATATCATTTATTTGTTATATGATCAAGTTTAGGTTCAAATTTTGGAGATCTGAGATTGTCTGATAAAGCACTCTCAATTCCCACTCAGATTGAAAAGCAAGAAATATTGTCAAAGGTAACGAAGCTATAAAAAATGCATTCAGTTAAATATTTTTTATAATGACTACAGATCCATTTTGTAATATTTTTCTGCAATGTTTTTTTACAAAATAAAGTGACATTACTTTATATTTAGTGTTTTTCAAATTTTAATCAAAGTAACTTGGACAATTTTAAAAATCAAGCATTACAAAATGCTTCATAAAAAAGCAGTAATTCACTGCCTTACCACATATTTCTACCAGTTCTGCTCCTCGGAGACAACCAATAAGCCTAAATAATACATAGTCTTATTCCACTACTTAAGGATTTGTGAATTTAGGCGTCATCTCTTCATTTTGTGCAAAGAGGTAAGAATTTAGCTTATTAATACTACCGCTTTATTTCTTTAAATCCAGTAGTTATCACTATTCTAAATTTCTTTTCACTTCAACATTCAGACGGCATTCCTAAACCCTAATTTTTTTTTGTTTCATAACTCATAAATTCCCCATTTGTCTCCTCAGCCATAGGCTACTGAATGGCTCACCATTTGGTAAGAAACCTCAGTTGCACTTTCCATTGCCCGCCTCTTACACATTGACTTTCTCGTTTTTAGAGTGACTAACATTTACATTTTATTTTTGAAGCTATAGCACTCTTCCATTATTTGACTATAGAGTTATTTAAAAAATTGACAATCATATCATATCATTTATATTGCATGGTAATGTAAGTGTTCTTCACTAAAAAGTCAAGATGTGTGCTAAAATTATCTTTATTCTCTTTGTATCCAAAAAAATCACAATTCTTACGCTTCTTGGTAGTGGATGTTCTTGCCACCAAATTTCCTACGATTCTTCTGACTTGCACTGCCCCGGTTGCCCTGAACTCATCCCCAAATTTCCTCAAGCTAGCTGCAGGGTGTTCAAAGTAAGTATGAGGAAGAGAGAAGGAAAATATCTTACTGTTTAAGACTTTCTATTAAACCATCAGATTTTATTACTGCATCTTACCACCGTTATCTGATTCCTCGGCACTCTCTGAGTCCAGAGTTTCCGTAACGTTCAATGAACCAGACTTGATTCTTTCCCAGGCTTCGGTTCTCTCTGAGCATGGTCCATCTTTCAGCTTTCTCTGCTACTCATCCATCAACCGTATGCCACTTTCATTTTGTCTACTAAAATATATCATGAAACACATTGCTTACCGTATTTTTTTACTATCGCCATTTATTTTCTTAATTATTTTTCTATTATTTTAAGGCAAGAAGAATAATATGTGCACTTAGTTCACCATAATGAATCAGTACTGGTATTACTATTTTGATTAATTGAAGATGTCTCTTTAGTTCCTGCCCTTTCATCTACTCTTCCTCACTTTTTGCTTATTCTATAGTTGACATTTCTTGCAATGTTTAATATAGAATGTCAGGATTAATTCAAATATTGGGACAATAAAAAAGAAAAACAAGAAATTCTTATAGTTTTCTAATGCTTCTCGCTGAGAAATAGTACTCTCCTTCCCTCCCGTCCTTCTCTTTTTTCTCCACTAGATATCAGAGGAAGGGTTACATGGGTCATAAAGACTTGTATTTTTTTTTCTTTTAAATTGACTTTTTTTTTTTTTACTGCAGTTTTAGGTCCACAGCAAACTGAGCAGAAAGTGCAGAGAGTTCTCATATACTCCTTGCCCCCGTCCCCCACACACGGCCTCCACCACTGTCAGCTCCTGAGCCAGAGTGATACATTTGTTTTAATCAATGAACCTGCATTGACAATTGTTATCACCCTAGATCCATAGATTTCATTAGGATTCACTCTTGATGTTGCACATCCTGTGGATTTTGACAATGTACAATGACATTTATCCACCATCATAGCATCATAAAGAATAGTTTCACTGCCTAAAATTCCTCTTTGCTTCACCTATTCATCCCTCCTTCTCCCCTCCCCCGGCAGTCACTGATCTTTTTCTTGTCTCCATAGTCTTTCCTTTTCCAGAATGTCGTATAGATGGAATGACACACTGTGTAGCCTTTTCAGATTGGTTTCTTTCACTTAGTAATATGCACTTAAGTTTCCCTCCATGTCTTTCAACTGCTTGATAGTGCATTTCTTTTTGGCACCATATAATAACTCCATTGTCTGGATGTACTTCAGTTTATTTATCCATTCATCTGCTGAAAGGCATCACGATTGCTTCCAAGTTTTGGCAATTATGAATAAAGCTGCTATAAATGTCCATGTAAAGGCTTGTGATTTTTGTAACTTTTTTTGACATAAGTCAATCAATATGTGAACATTTATTTATGACTGAAAATGCATCCAGACTCTGAAAATATAAACCAATAATGTTGAGATATATCTGTGTAAAAAGTCTTTCATAAGCAAATAGAAGTTTGAAATAAATATTTTAAACTTCTAGATATTCTCTTGTCCTCCTTCAGTCATGGAGTGAAGTTTTGGTAATTCTCCCGAGGAATATATGACAGGAGAGTGCAAAGTACAAACCACATCAGCACCACTGAAAAACAATCAAAGTAGTTGTATTCTTATGAAAAAGAAAAGACTTATTTCAACTGGATAATGAGCTTAAATTTTTAATTTATAAATATAAATGAGAATAATTGAATGGAAAAACTCAAGGCTAAATTCTCTCTCTTTCAAGATCTCCATAACTCTACTGTTACCTACTCAGCCATTTCATCAATGCTTCAGCCACAGGCTGACAATTCCATTCCGCACTTTCATCCATCATGCTTGGTACATTTCCTCTGGATTTTGAGACCCTCATATAAAATCACTTAAACAAGTGGGGCATTGCCATCATTCAATTGTGTGTCTGAACAAGTGATTTCCTCCTATTATGCTGCCACTGTATGTGTAGAATTTGTATGACTTCATATTTGTTCCTACAGAATAGGCTTAAAAGATAATTAAGTCTAAAATCTAGCATCTAACTCCTATGCCTAAATTTCTTAAAATAGTGGCATAGTATTCCCTCTTTGTCCTATGGAAATGTTGGCAACTCTAATTGGTTATGTCAGTCCACCTCATTCCTTGTAGGTCTTCCAGTATACTTTGTTCTTAAAAACACTGGTAGGCTCCATATGTCTTTGAAACATGGAAGACCTGAATCCATAATCTTACATCTAATCCTAGTTCTTTGTTGACCAGTAATTACCAAATGTTACTCAGAGCTCTATCTATAAAATCTAGTTCTTTGCATGACTTTGAGGTAAAAGAGCTATTTTGATATTTTGAAAGGAAAAGATAAAGGCAACCTTTGTCCTCAGTTTCTTTTGATCACCTTTAGCCTCTGTCAAAATGTTATTGATTCAGGCTTGAAAAACTTGTGATCACAGAGGCTTCTTTCCACTCAAGAACAAACTCTTTAAGTTCTAATTGAGACAATGGGTTCCTTCTGGACCAAGTCAAACCAAGCTTCACTGACTGGAATTCTACTCCTCATTGGTACTTTCGAGAAAATCCTCTAAATCTCTTACAGATGCATGCAATTCTGTACCACCAATAGATTGAAACGGTAATATCTGCTCAAGCAAAGAAATATGAAAAATCCTCCAAACAGGATACTCCTATCAGAAGCAATGGAGGACCTAAACTTGTTTAGAAGGCTAAATAACACACTTTTTATAAGCAAAAACAGGATTTTTAAGGATATGGGTATTGAATATCTTTTTCTTCTTTCTTAACTTCTTCCTCTTCTACAACGAAAGTTATTTTCCATCAAGACCATTGGTATAAAAGACACTTGTGTATAGAAGTGACTGCCATCTAAAGACGTGATTCTTACCCCTTTATGTTTTGAGACCATTCTTGCCTTCATCGGTTTTGAAGTGAATTGCAAGTAATCTGTTACTAATGATAAAGTACACATTTAAAAAAATAATTTTTAAAAGATTCAAATTATCCCTGTAGTAATTTTACTCTACTTTCATTCCAATCTCCTTCACTTGAGGGAGGTACAAAAGGAAGAAGTTATGAATAACTTCATCCAATCTATGAAATTCATTGATACTGAGCACATCATGCAACCTATGCTATAGCCAGTAGTGAGTGACTACAATCCATGTATTTTATTTGTGCTTTATTTTCCTTCATAACTATATTCATTTGTTTCATCAAGCTTTGGGTATCCCAATGAGAATGTGCTTCTCATGTGTGTACCATCTGTCCTATTTTCTCTTTTGTCTTCCTTTGATTCAAAAATATCACTTTCTTGTGCATAATGAGGAAGCTTATTCTATGACCATTTTACACTCTCAATTGGATTCTTATCACAGGCATTGAAACATGGCAAAGTCTCTCCTATTAGTAGAAAAAATAATGTCTCAGCGACAGCAACAAAATTATCTTCCCTCATATCCATATTTATGGATACTTCTCTCCTTCCTCTTCTTTCTTTTCCTCCTTAAAGACATTTTTAAAGACCTTGATTTATACTTCACTTGTTATTTCTTTACCTCCTATTTACTTCTCAAAACATTCCAGCCTGGCTTTCATTACTCTCTTGAAATGGCTCTCCTGGGGTCACCAAGGACCACTGTGTCACTAAACAAAATAGATATTGTGGAGTTCGTGAGTAATGTAATTCTTGGCAGTACTTGGTGTGACCACTCCTTCATTGTAGCAACTCTCTTTTCCCTAGGCTTCCGTGGAACAGCATACTCAGGCTTTTTTTGTCATACTTTTTCTGTCTCATGCCCAACTTGTCAATTAAATATTTAGAGTTCTTAAAAACTTATTTATAAATTCTCCTTTCTTCTCATACTAAAAATTTTCCCTAGGAAATTTTATTTGGCTACTACATATGTGCAGATGACTTTCAAATTGATGTCTTCATCCTAGACCTCCTCATAAACTTGTCATCTCCACTTGGATATCTCCACAACAAAAATTATAATCTTATCCCCACTCTACCACTGACCGGGTCATATCCTATTCTCTTCTACCTCAATTGAAGGCCCCACCGTACATCCTGTCATGCCAGCTGGAAATCTTGACATCTCCTGTTCCTCAACCATCACACCACATTTCCAGTTCATCTCGATGATGAACTGGACCCTGTCTCTTTTACCTTATAAATCTTTCTTCATCCTTTATTCGATATTTCCAAGGCTCCCATTTTAACCTAAACCACTCAAATCTCTGCAAACAAATGAACAAACAAAACCTCTGACTTATTTCTGTCGTCTGCTGTGATAGTCACCTAATGAGTTATGTCACTGTCAGTAGATTTAACTTTACATCACAAATCTTATCATCTTACCCATATTCTAAAAAGAATTAAATGTCTTTCTATTGCATTAAGTATAAAGGACAAACCTTAATGTGGTCTTCAGAGTGCTGCATGATCTGGCCCCAACTTACCTTTTTGGCCTCAACCTATATGTTTTTGCCAGGCACACTGCACACAGCACACGTAATACATTTATCTTTGAGGGGAATACTAATTTATAGAATCTTCTTCATTTTCCCACATATATGATACAATTATCCAATGTTTTATTGTAATAATCAGCTCTGCGTTATATATAAATGTCAAAGCTACTTTTGTCTTTATCTGTTAAGAGTGATCGCCTGGTAATTTAACTACTTCTTTTAGATCTCTATACAGCGTTTATGTAGACAGTTGGGCTTTTGGCATCATTCATTCATTTTTAAACCCATTTATTTAACAGGTATTTACTAAGCACCGATCAGTCAAAAGGTTTTCGGTGATTTGATATAAGGGGAAGAAAGTCAGGCGGTAGCACCAGGCTGGGAATCTGATTTTGTTAATGGGTTGGAGATGGAAATGGCCTATAATATAGTAGCACTCATGCTCACATATTCTGTACTTTTCATGATCCAACCATTCATGTTGTAATAACATACTACACATAAAGACTTGCACTTTCACTTTGCTTCCTCTATTACGTTTCCATCAGAACTTACTATTGTAAATCAATATAATATCTTTAAAATGTTTGAAAAGTGTCACTTTTGGAGAATGTGATTGAGGGGAGCATGTGCTTCTCCCATACTATTTCCACTGCCAATATCAGAGCTAGCTTAAAGTATAAACAAAATAGACTCTCTGCCTTCAAGTTCTCACATTCTATGCCAAAATCACCTTTTAAAAAATCATTATAAAATATTATAAATTATACTTTAGAAATATTTTTTACAACTTTCTGTTCTTATTAATTTGGTGACACTACCCTATTCCAATTTCATATTTTATTGCACTTGCGTTTTTCTCTGATCTGTTCTCTTGGCCTATAGTCTCTCTATTCTTCAATATGTTCTACACACTGAAGTTGTCAGCATCATCTCATTCTTTTTCTAATAAAAAAAAATCACACTCTCTTTTGCTATTCTCTCAATGTACCATGTTTTTTCACAAACTGCTACCTGTGAACATGATGTTTCCTCTGCCTGGATACGTTCCTTCTTCTTTCTTCTTTGCTTGTCAAACTCCTACCCACTCTTCAAGAGTGAGCCCAAATGTCACCACCTGTACGATGCCTTCCCTATATCCCTCAGGCA
>RJWJ010019313.1:0-30050 GCA_004363605.1 Indri indri | reverse complement strand
AATCACACAGGAAATATTCAGCTAAAATTTTAAGTAAAATGTTCTTTCCATCAGAGTACCAGCATCTCACTTTGGGTATTTTGTAAACTAAAGGTCATGGGGAAATTAATATGCATAGTTATTAATATATTGATGCCAATGTACATAGCACAATTTACTGGGTAAATCAAGCATTGAGAAGGGCTTTACATTTTTTTTTCTTTCTAGCTTATATTTTCCCAAACCGTGCTCTTTTAATTTAAAAACAAAATTTAGGAACATTGTGAATGCATCTAAGATGTAAATAATGATATCTCTCTAAATTTCAAAATTGCTCTTTATTTTACATTTAAAAATATTCATTGCTTTCTTGACTATAAAGAAACACATACTCATTTTATAAAATTTGGGGGGAGAAAGCTCACTTTAATCCAATTACCTGTTAATATTTTACTAATGCATTTTTTTGTTTCTATGCATATGTGTGTATGTGTATATCTCAAGAGCTACCAATCTTTTTCTCTGATTGCTCGTCAACAGAGGTGGAAGAAAAGACATGCAGACCACTTCAGTTGTGTAAAACTGTGAGCTGAATGCACCACAAACTAGGATTGCTAGGATTGCTCCAATCTCACTATTAGTGCAAATAGATTACAGCAAGGAGACTTCAACCTAGTACAACTGAAGATATCTGAACATTGAGAGCATATTGAAGTTGCTAGTTCTTCTCAAACTCAGGAATACCAATTGCATATACCAAAGTGAATGATAAGAAGGTCACTCTGAGACATGGTCTAATAGAAAGTCACAGTTTTGTGGACCCAGTAAGGATAAATTTACTTCATGAATGTAAGACCCCAAAAGGTTTAACAACCACTTGCTGACCTCCATGATCTAATCTGAATGTTGTATCTATGCAGCCCAAAACATATGGACAGAATGTGTTAAGATACAGGTGTAAACAATGAAATCTGGGACCAAGAAGATGGTTGTCAGTACGAAGATGGTGGACATGCTCGAGATCAGCAAAAAGAGAAAGCTAATTTACCCTCTCATCCACGATCCCTACGAAGGGTGAAATCTAAGGAACAGACCACCCAGGACACTGTTCTGGAAGGTACATGATCACTACTTGAAATAAACAAGTTAATCCATGAACCATCTCACCTATCCCAACTGGATATACCACCCTCCCTGCACCACAGCTGCATGGGAATGATTGCTATATACGTCCCAGCTCTGTGCTTGCCCTACCACCTAGCATCACCTAACTTCTGCAATTAATGAAGCTCCCAGCCTCAGGATCCGGCTCCCACTCATAATGAGTAAAGGACCAATCCCTACATTTGCCAGCAAAATTCTCTGGCACCGGTGTTTTTAAAATAAATTATTCTCACGGGACTTGTCTGTGTTGGAAACATTCTTCATCTTTTGTTGATGTCAGTTTTGGAAACCTCTGAGGTTCTTCATTCATCTTCATGTGATACTTTCAATCACTTAAGGAATAAGAAGAAATGTGTTGGTCACTTATATGCCAAGCGTTGTGTGAAGTGCTAGGAGGAACTACAATAAAAGAAAGGACCATTTCTGCTCTCGACAAGGCTGCAGTCTGTTAAGACAAACATGAATAACACAAGAGCCATGCATATAAGTCAGAGGAATATATAGATAAATACTGCATTGTGAAGAGGCCACTCTGATGTACTAAGAACAGGATAAGGCCCTGTGGGCTATAGGCAAAGTTGTCTAATGGAAAACATACTGATACAGAATTCAGAACCTAGGTTCAAGTCCCAGCAGCATTAGTTTCTAGTCGAGTGACCTTGGCAACCTTTTGAGACTTTAAATGAGATGGCTTTGCCCCCTTCCTGCCATAAAACTCTATAATTCTTCATGACTCATCTTGAGATACAATGAAGGAAGAATAAACTTTATGTAAGTAGAGAGTAACAAAAGGGCATTCAAGCTAGGAACAGGATAAATCAAAGAAAATTGGTTGATTGTGTGTGGCAGGAAAGACTCTGAGGAGATGATAGCAATGCCTTATGGATTGAGAGTTGACAAAAATAGACTATAATCACAACCAAGGCTTCCGTTTTCCTTTTTTCCCAATGCAAGGCCCTTCATTAATACTATCAGATCCAGATATCAGAGCCCCTACCCTGCCACCCCTAGACAGCCACCCAGAATAGCAAAAAGTAGAATTCAGAAGTGCTGTAGTCTGAGAACTTCAGCTTGACCTGGAATCATTCTGTTGCCCGTAACAGAAACTAGTTTAAGTAAAGAAGGATTTGTTGAAATAACACAAGAGGTTCTTATGACGTCCAATTGTAGAATACAACAGCCAGGCCTCATGTGACCTGGAGGGTGATCGGGTACCTACTCACTGCCTCTAACTCTCTGAACTACATGGTTTCTTTCTGTGTTGTCCGTCTGCTTCTTTCTCCTCTTCCTACATGCCAGCTTGGTCTTTCTTGCCTAGACACAACATGGCCACAGCATGGACTCAGTCCCTAAATCTTCATCACTGTCAGTGTCCAACATAGTTGGTTCTTGTGACTCATTTCAAATTCTAGAGAGAACATGTGATTGACCACCAGCCAGCCGACGGATCTAGAAGGTCTCTAAAATTCCTCCAATTGTCAGAGGCCAGTAGAGCTTGTGGCGCTCAGTTCTGCCTCTTTCAGGGCTGTAAATTAAAGAAGTTGAACTAGGTTAATGCGAATTTATTTATGGCAAGCAAACCAACCAAGGTCTTTGCTAGAGCTTAGATATTTTATGGGTTAAAAAAAAAATGTGCGAGCTAACTCAGTGACTTAACTATCATTTATGATACAATGTTTAGAAGAAAACATGCTCCAAGTTCCAAATTGCAACAAACTTTTGGAGTAAAATCTATTTTAAAGTTGGGGGCTATTATTATACGGTGTCTACTAACTAAACCTGCTATATAAAATGAAGAAATTGGGCAGGCTGTGTCTCAACTTGATTGCACAAGGACATACATTCATAGCACAAAATCTCTAACACAGGTTAGCACAAACGTAGGCCTTCATGTGGAGAAGAAAGGCCCATCACTTAGAAAAAAATTTACTTGGGCCAGGCATGGTGGCTCATGCCTATAATCCTAGCACTCTGGGAGGCTGAGGCAGAAGGATTACTCAAGGTCAGGAGTTCAAGACTAGCCTGAGCAAGAGCGAGACCCTGTCTCTACTAAAAATAGAAAGAAATTAGCTGGACAACTAAAAATAAATAGAAAAAATTAGCTGAGCATGGTGTTGCATGCCTGTAGTCCCAGCTACTCGGAAGACTGAGGCAGAAGGATTGCTTAAGGCCAGGAGTTTGAGGTTGCTGTGAGCTAGGCTGACACGGCACTCTGGCCCGGGCAATAGAGCAAGACTTTGTCTCAAAAAAAAAAAAAAGAAAAGAAAAAAATTTACTTTTAGAATGGTAGTTAAGTGGCTGAGAAGAAGGTAAGATGGCCAATCTCTCTCATCAGAGAGAACTTCAAAAGGGTGTAACTAACCTTTGTTTGATGTCAATCACATGCCACAAACTGTACCAAGGGCTGTAGGTGTATTTTTTATTTAATCCTCATAAAACTCTAAGAGGAGGATGTTGTTAATCTCACTGCCCATACAAAGGGACTGAGACTCAATGAGAACAACTAATTTGTACAAAGTTGCAAAAGTAACAAAACCACTATGCAAAACATGGTCCATGTGACTCCAAAGCTTATTTCCCGCACTCTAATACGTGTAGTGGTCATGGGTATGGACACTGAAGCCAGTCTACTGGATTCCTGACCTTTCCTAAGATGGGGGCAAGGGAACCTGTGCCTCAGTTTTCTCAGTAAAATGAGAGTTATTTAGAAGGTATCCCTAAAAGCTTCTAGAAGGATTGTGTTAACATACGCGAAGTGCTTAGAAAAATACCTGAAACATCTTAAGCTCCTCATCATTAATTGTGGTATATCCAACTGGGCTTCCTTGTTTAAGAATCAGCAACATAGATTTGCTCTTAAAGTCCAGAGATCTTCAGTTGAACTGGATCGAGTTCTCCTTGCCATAACTTATTTGCTCCAATAATGAGATTTGGAGCAATCCTATTCTATGCCTTGTTTAGTATGCAGAGTTTTACATAACCCAGTTGATTTGCTTGTTTTTTCTTTAGCCTTTGTTGATGAGCAATCTGAGAAAGAAATTGGTGGCCAATGATGTACATGCATCCGTACTTGTAGGCATAGAAGCAAAAAATGCATCAAAGCTATTGTTATTATTATCCCCATATTGTTTTGGATGCTGTGATCCATGAGCAGATGATTAATACCATAAAGGGGAGAAAGTCATTTGCCTAGATCTGATTACAGGCACACAGCAGTATTTGCAAACTACAAAATGTATCTAAACATTGAAGGAACGTAAAGAAATCAAGCTGAATATACTTACCTAAGAAAACAAGCTGAAACCCTGTCAGCACAGACATTTTAAAATGAGGGTGGACCAAATACTGAAGAAGAAGTAGAAGGAGGAATAAAATATGCTATCAGAGTAATCTTCAGCGTTGGCCCGAGAGGAATAAACTAAGTAACCTAATAGGTGTTTCCCATCTTTGAATTCTATGACTAGAATAGCAATGAAGGTTTTAGCTCAGAATTGGGATGCTACAGACAACTTAGGAGGTCTGCAGAAAGAGGCTTTTATATTACCTACCCACGCCATGTCTGGCTTAAACTAGTGCTGACTGATTTCTATTTTCATAAGTGCTCACCCACCATAACAACGTTTTTACACACTGTGTGCAATCATCATGCACACATGCATACAATTATGGCTCGAGATACATGAGCATTTGTGTATAGATAGATTTTGAAAGGTAATGTTCATCTCTGACGCATTGGTCTCTGATTTACATTCAACACGTAGAGAGAATGGAAGCATATGTTTTAGAAGGGAAAGGAGAAAAAACAGTAGCTGACGTAGGTTGGAATTTATGGGTCAAATATTAATTCCCTGAATATTTCAGTAAATGAGTATTATACTTGTAACTTGCAATGTGGATCTAAAATGATAGTGTGTGTTGGAGGAAAGAGGAGGTAGGGGGGTGGAGAGAGAAAGCTATAACTTCCTTTAGACTTCATTATCAATGTCACTTAGCCTACCTATTCAAATCATTATGATTATGTCTTTAAAGGTAAAAATATGCTCATACTGATCACATTAACTTCCTTATGGTGGTAATGAGTTTGAATTACAGTGTAAAAATATTGAAACTAAATAACCACTAATGTTCTTGCAAAGATTATTAAGAACAGAAGATTTCTCCAGATGGTCTAGAATTATACCAGTTAAATCAGAGTTCAATAATGTGTGGGTTGAATTCCATGGTCTTAAGTTCAATAAAAGTGTATTTTGGTTATGCTACTTTTTTCTAATACTATATGAGTCAATGAATATAACATTAAATGAGCAGATCTTATAATATAAAATGAATAGATGATAACCTGGAGCTTTTTCATCTTTTGCAAACAGGTATTTGTTGAAATGGAATCTGAACCACATAAACAAATTTATCTTTATGAATGTGAATCTGATATGGCAGAAAGCTTTTCAAAGCTCCATGCCACATGTTCTTTCCATTACTAAAGACTTTCAAGGATATGCACTAAGTGCATGTAAAAGTTATTTCCATTGAATAAGGCATTAAATTCTAACATGTGAATCTCAAAATGTAGTAAATTATTATAAAATACTAACTCAAACTGTTACATTTAAAGGCACTCATTGTAAAATGTGTGGTGCATGGAAAAATACCTGAATAACTGTTGCAACATTTAATTCCCTCAGACTAGAATCCTTCGTTTGTGCGCGATGATTATTGCATATTCAGCCTTTTTACTTTTTCTTTCTCTATTGTAGTCTAGTGACCTTAAAAATAACTTCCTTGCTTAGAATCTCCCACCTTGGATTTCCCCCCACCCCACCAAGTTAAGATGCTTGAGTTTACAAAAAAGTCTTTGGGTTCTTATTACATGGAAACTCTTATGGTACAATTTATAACTAGATAGCATCTCCTTCACAGGCACCAGCCAGATACTGTGTTTAGAGTTTGTGTAACCCTCATTCATTCGTACATTCTTTTTTCAACTAATAGTTATTCATTGTGCCAGATACTGTTCTGAGCGTTTCATGTGGCTAAAGACAGAATAGCAGTCAAGCAAGGAGCAGAGAAGAAACCCTACATTCTTGAAGCAAGGTTCTGATTATACAGTACTTCCTTTGTTAACAATAATTGCTTGTTACCTTACGACACTATCCTTTAATTAGAAATGCCAATACAGGAAAATGTTAACTAGGTCTCGCACCTATTATCAAATGTAAAATATGTCAAAATTACAAGCAGTTGTAGAAATACACACTCATAATAATAATGGTAATAATGTAATAATAACATCTGTCACTTATTGCTTAGCATGTGCCTGACACCATGAAAAACACTTTACATTGAGCCACAAGACTATCAATTCTCGTAGGGCAGGAATCACGTACGTGTTTCATTCGTGGCTACATCTTCAGTGTCATGCAAATTGTAAATATTCAAAAATACTTCTGTCAAAGGAATGAATAGATGAATGAATGAATGAACCTATTATCTCATTGAATGCCCAAGAGGCAGTTATCATTACCCCTCTTTACAGATGAGTAAACTTAGATACAGAGAGATGAAGTATTCAGGGCAAAACTAGGATTTAAATCCAGTTCTGATTGTCTCCAAAGTCTGTGGCTATAACTGCTTCGTGGCAACATCTTCTGGTATTGTGGATCCTAAGTCTCACTTCCTCATTAAATCAAACATATTCTTGATTAAAATGATCATGTAATTCTCTTTCATTTGATAAATATTTTTGATCACCTCCTATGTTTCTAAGTTTTCATACCATTCCTACAAACACTAATTCAGTGTATATTCTGAACACCTATAATTAGCTTACAAAATAAATGTATCTTAAAACAACTCTTCTCTCTCTTCTCTCAACGGTTGCATTATCAAGACGAAGAAAGCTCCTCAGGGATGCACATATGGTTTCAGTGATCCGAATCACCCTTTTTTGCATTGAAACCTGGTGCTCTGAAAGTAACAGGAGCTCTGGATAAGGCAAACCTGGGCTCAAGTTCTTACTACCCTAATTTACCAGCTATGTGATCCTAATAGTTTAATTACTGCAAGCTACAATTCTTCAAATGTAAAATGGGAACAATTGGAAGAAATAATGATATAATATCTGCAAAGTTCCTAGCACACGGTGACATATAAGAGTCTCAATCAATAACAGATTCCTTCAGAAAACCTGATAAAAGCATGTGAGGAACTGGAACACCTAGAAGCAGACAGAAAACGCTAGTGTGTGGTAGTTATGCCACTCGTAGAGAACAACACCTAGGAGGCAGGCAGGAGTGTTAATCTTGGTGGCTCTGCAGTGACACCTGCCCTGGTTTACGGAGGAGTCAAACCCATGCTCTTCTCTAGGAAAGGTACTCAAAGGGATGGTTCCGCAGGATGAAGAGTGGAAAGGGAAAATTGCCCCCTGATGCTGGGCCTGTGTTTTACTCTTTCTGAGAGGCCAATGCCATCTTAAGTGAGGGAACTCTTGGGAGTAGAGGCTGGTGGTGGGTCTGAGGTTTGGAATGAGATGGTCTCTGTGGCTCTAGCGAGCAATTGCATTTCATGATGCTAACCTCTGACCAATTTGCAAAAGTAATTTAAATAATCCCAAATATCTTGTAAGTGTATAAAGGCAGAACAACATGGTGTTGAGAGAAAGAGGAAGGGAAGAGAAATTCACAACACCCCGAGTGCAAAGCCTCTGATGCTGGTGAGATTATTTCAAATGCAAGTAGGAGGCCTAGTCAAGCAGACTTCAGAGAGGGCACTGCTTTCTCCTTCTCCCTGGCACCCCAAGAAGAATGCATTTTGTGCCCAGTGAATCTTCCTAAATATATGTGAGCACAGCCTCTGATGGAATATTCTAAAAGCATATCTATCATATTTCACATTGAAAAGGGAAGGCTTAACAAACACCATCAACAATATACTGAATATCTGGATGCCTTTTACTGGAGAGAGACACAAAACTAAGTAAGAACTGCTTCCTACCTTCAAATATCTTACAAGTATGATTAAGTGCAGAAGACAGCATCCAACGCAGCAGACTAAATTGATCTCTAGATAGAGGTAAAAATAATGTGTTATGGAAAAACAAAGATTCGAACTAAGAAACTAGAAGAAAGTTCCATGAAGAATGCATCTTAAATTGATCTTTAAAGAATAAGCAGGATTTATACTGAGGAAAAACGAAAAACCATGGGAAAAAACAAATTCCCTAATAAAAAAATTGGCAAAGGCAATGGTGAAACAATTTCCTCAAAATGAAATAAAAATGACCAATAGACATTAAAAAAAAATTAACCTTGCTAATACTCAAAAAATGCCCATTAAACTAATGCAAAATCATTTTTTTATCTATCGGATTGACAAACATTTTGTAAATGGTAATACCTAATGTTGGCACAAAAGGAGATGTTTTGTGCAGGTCTTATGAGCGATCAAACAATACATATATTGAAGCCCTTAAAAGTGTTAATATAATTTTACTCAGTAAATTCAAATCTAATATTTTATTCCAAGGATAAAAATTACAGAGCTACATAAAGGTGTATATTGAGGCATCATTTATAAATATAACATATTAGAAACTATTTAGAAATGTTCAACAATATGAGGTAAAATGTAATGCCTCCATTACATATATTTCAACAGAATATTTAATGACATTGCAAAACTTTTATAATATACTAAGTAAAAAAAGAAAGGTTCTAAATATAATATACATGTATATACATAATATGTATATGTGCTTTGAAGCAAAGACTAGAAAATATATCTAAAGATATAATACTATTTATGGATTACAGGATTATGTGATTTCCTTTTATACTTAGTAACTCTGTAATATCCCGAATTTTTAGTTGGAAAAATAATGTTATTTTAAATCAATTTTTAATGAGTTGGATTTAGATAAGTGGAGCCATGAAAATGTCATTTTAGGCCAAAACACAATATGAGTAAAGACTAAAAGACAATGTGAAAGACACTTTTGGAAGAGATGTAGTCTAGTAAGGAGGGATGTAGAGGAAATGAAGCTGGAAAAGCAGTTGGAATAGGATTACTGAAGACCCTGAATGTCATGCTCATGAATTAGTCCTGTGAGGAGTGAAGCTCCTAACACACGGTGATTATATGATCACATTGGTTTGTAGAAAGACTATCCAAGTGACCATCTGAGGGATAGAAGATGGATCAAAGGGGGAAAACTAGAAGCAGAGAGATCATTGTTGATGCATTCTAAACTAGCAGTGCCTTCCAAACGCTTTAGACCACAACCCGTAGGAATAAATATGTTTCATATCGTGACCCCACATACTCATACACACAAACACATACATGTTGACCCGCACATAGGGCTGAAACAAAGGTTTCATGAAAAGATCACACCCTTACCTTATGAAATCTACTCTATTGTTAGGTTTGTTATGAGAAGGTATGTGAAAAAGTAAACAAGAAGACTTGGTTAAATGCATAACAGGTGATGTTTGCAGCTACTCTAATACTTTCTATTCTGTTGTGGCTTATTCCTTTCCACTCTATAACATGACTTTTTTTTTTTAATGCTGGTCACAGCCCACAAAAATGATTTTATGACTCATAATGTGACAACACTACTCTGGGAAAAATCCAAGCCTCTCTTTCCTCTCCCCAACTCAACTCCAGAGGAGTAGACCAAGCTCCAGTTATGGGTTAAGACTAAGAACCCCAAGCTGGGCTGTGGTACTAGAAGCTGGAGCTTCCTGAGAAAAAAGCAAAGGTGGGAACACCTTTGATCCCATATGGAGAAATATTTTAGGGGAATCTTTCTCCCTTGGCCTCCCTTTCTTCCTTGGAATCTTTGGTCCTTGTAAAACCATTTCCCATATAGGCAGCGAGGTAAGACAGCCTTGGGCTTTGTCCTCAGTCTCTACCAATCCACTGTACCCCAGAAGGCCAACAGAAAAGCAAGCCTAGCCCAGAAGAAAGGAGCCTGAAGCAGATGCACATCTAGTCCAGACATGAGCAATCTTTTCATCTGGCACATCATCCCATTTAATTCCTAATATAGGAATTTGGAATAGAAGCCTTATTCATCAGAAAAATAGAGTAAATTTGTAGACTGCTGTTGGTATAACTTTTTCTTGGACACAATTTGTAGGCAGTGGGTGTGGATGGAAGTTATGTTTCCATCTATCCTGACAGAAAAGGGGTTCAGTAGCCCTGGTGAGAGATGATCCAGGCCAGAACAGTGGTTGTGGGGACAGTGAGTGGAAGGCAGGCCCAATAAACAGCTGTCTGATAGAATCAGCTGAATTTGAGCCCAGTTGGATTGGGGAGGGGAGGAAGGTGAGAGAGAGAAAGAAAGAGTGAGAAATAGAATAGCCCTAAAATTTCCACTTGGGAGATTGGGATTGAAACTGGGTATATTCTGACATTATCATCAACAGGATAGGAAATACAGGAAGAGGAACAGGTTTTATGGAGAAAATAATGAGTTCTGTTTTGGAAGAGGTCCAGACCAGAGAAAATCCAAAGCACAGGGACAAAGGTATTTTGTTTTCCCCTGGAAGTCTTCCTAATTCTTATGGAAGAAAGCAGAATATGAAAGTCAGTTGAGCCAAATAATAAATCATTATTACAAATTTATAGCTTTAGAGTGAACCAAGATATAACCCTATTCACATGGCAAATGCAAACATCACCTATTCTGCATTTAACTAAGTCTCCTCATTTACCTTTTCACACAGCTTCTCATAACAAACCTCACAACAAGCGGGAGATGTGGGGCCATTACCTCCACTTTGCAGATGAAAAGCCTAGATCCAAAGAGTTTAAAAGACTTTTCTGAAATTACATTTGGTTCCTGTGCTTTCTGCCAGTACCTGTTCTTGCCTGCAGCCTTTCTTTTTAAGCAGTGAGCCTATAAATTGCATCATGAGAAGAAAAGGAAAGCTCTAGCTGAGGAAACCCAAGTAGAAGAGTCATTGCTAAAAGGAATTTGGAATATTCCAGAAGCCAGGAGTAAAAGACATGCCTTACTCAGATTATGAAATAGAATTAAATTGTTGACTATAAAATCCAGGCCATGAGAAGAGGTTTCCATAATTCGATGCTAGTTATGTTATGAAATACAGCCCCAGTGAAATCCGTCTTACAACTTTACAATCACTCAGAAAAATCATTTCAGATAGGGGATAGTAAGGGAATTAAAATGTTTTTGGCTATGAACATTGTTTTGTTTTGTGTAGGCAGAAAAACGTTTTCAACAATTTTTGAAGGATGTTAATTGGCATAAATCATATATGTTTTAACAATTCAGAAAGGTTAGTCTATATAAATTATATTTTTATTAACAACAGTTTAATCCTTTTGACATAACACAATTGAGTCAGATTCTCCCTGGCAGACTAGTGCGGTTGAGAAAGAAGAACTTTGGATTCAGTGAGACCAGGATTTTAATTCTGGTTCTACCACCTACTAGTTTGGTAACAACAATTCGACAAGCTGCAGCAAAATTTATCTGAGCCTCAGTTTCATCATCTGGTAAATAAAAATAACAATACCTGCTTTACATAATAGATGTAGGGATTAAAAGAGATAAAATTGTATATAAAGCTCTGAGTCCAATGTCTGACATAGCAGAAGTTCAGTGAATAGTAGCTATGATGATGAAAGAGAATAAAGAAAAAAAAACAACACTATAGCCAGCTTTGGAAAGATGTACTAATCTTTTTAGTTCACTAGGGTAAGATTCATTCTGGAGATTTCAAACTTTTAATCCAACACAAGATATACTTAAAATATATATATTTGGTTCTAATACTCCTATTTTGGGTGACCATAGAAAAGATACCTGTTTTCTTTGGCTCAGATTTTGTAAAACACCAGGATAAAAACCCTTACATCTGACCTTTCCAGAAATATAGTGAATATTTGCTTTTAAAAGATCAGTCATGGTTACAAGTTCCCTATAGCAGAAGTCATTCCAGCCTTGTCTTCAGACAAACACATATATACAATCACACACACAAAAACCAACCATTTCAGGCAGATAAGAGGTAAGCCTTTTTGGTCTAGGTTTTCAGAAAGGATACGTGACTGTCTTCCTGGGGAACCTGTTAAGATATTTAGCCATTTGCACTGTTGGGAAATTCTTGCTTAGATACAAACAGAATGTCTATGTTTCAAGTGCATTTCCTCATGTTCTAACCTTAACAGAGTTGAAGCACAATTGATTGCCACCCTTTGAATAAATAAATAAACCCCTTTCAATATTGGAGGATTTATAACAACTTCTTCTCACTCTTCTTTTCTCTAGGACAAATCATCTAGTGACTTTCACTTTTGCAGGGCATGCTGGAATGCCGTGATTCTATTAAAGTGCTTGGCACCCCATGGACCTTAATAAAATACTCTGGACAAACTGGCTAATGGGTTGACTTTTGCCATAGATCTTATTTCCCAAACTTCTAAAGATGCCTGTAGCTTTCCTGTCCAAGTTCAAATATAGTATAACACATCACAAGTGCTGAGAAGCAGGAAGTCCATCACTGGATCTGGCACCACAGTCCTGAGTGGAAAATACCATTTGTTTCCTTGGCAATCTATCCTTGGTAACTGGAAAAGGTGGGGAGCAAAGGGTTAATGCTACTGTGGAAGAGCAACACTACACCCCACCGGGTCTCAGAGGAGGGGGTGGGGTAGTAAATTCTACTAACAGATAGTGACTGGAAACAGGTTAAATTCCTGGTGTTACTGAGCAGGAAGTTGGAGAAAAGGTCTAAAGGTCTAATGGCCTCATTAAGGGCTTCTTCTACTCCACAACAAGTTTATAATCAGGAGTTGTCCTGCAGGAAGAAAAGGAAAGGACAACAACAAGTAGGAAAGACACTTTTGCATTGAGAATTGGCTAGCACAGAGGATGGAAGGCAAAAGACCTTTCCAATATGTTAAGAGCCAAAAGAGTACCTTTTAGTGTTTGTTTTGATTATATTTGCCTGTAACCCAGCAACTGGGCCCAGATGCCAGGAGCCCAAAGAGAACACTGCTGATGACTGGTGTAGGAAAAGAAAAAGAATTCCTTTTGTTTTCTTACTTTTATGGTTCTTCTCAAGGTGAGTGAAAAAAGCTGGCTTAGGACCCTTTGAAACTGTTTAAAACCTTTACTCATTTTTCTAACAATAGTCAGAATGATTTATAACGCCACATGTTCTCATTGGTGGTTTCCTCTTTTTTATTTTTGAAGACAAGACACAAGTGGGAAATGTGAATCTTGAGCCAGAGTTAAGCTGATCTTTTAAAGCAACCGAATGAATTTTCCAGTCGCTGTGCCCCCATCTTGAGGCTTTGCTTCCTGAATCACGGAGTTTTCCCCATGACGAGGACAATCAGTCATATGTTCGGTGTCACTACACACTTTTGGATCTCAAGAGTTCCATGGTGCTCAATATTTCAAGTTGCTTTTGCTTTATACATTCTCCTTCTCTACACTAAAAAACAAAAGTAGCATATTCCATGTATGAAATTCATTAGATCTATTATAAAATCACACCAAAATTATCTCAGACAGACAGCATTCTTTCAATAGCTATCTAGCAAAAGGAGAATATAAAACTAACTCCTTCTAATAATCTTTGCAACTAGGCAGGTCTTTATTCAATTCAAGCTAAATGCCTCCTCTTTTAGTGTGTGTTTATTTTCTTTTGTTCTTAACTCTATGGAAACTGGGGAGAGAGAGAGAGAGAGAATGTATGTGATGATAGTGGTTGCTGTTATTTAACCATCACTACTCAGACATTTGAGGATAATTATCAATGCAATCCTTAACCTCTACTTTTCTAGATGAATTATTAATAATACAAATTCTTATGATTCCCCTCTCCCCATCGGTCTTATTGGTTTGTTAGAAAATAACTTTGAATTAAAATATGTTATTCTTTCCTAGTATATCAAAAGACTCTTAGAATTTCCCATGATGTGTTGATTTCAATGGAAAAATTGCTAGTAAATTTCATTTGGCTGACTAATTTGGTGAATGAGGTTTTTGACTAATCAAACATTCTCCATGTATTCAGTATTTGAACATTTCGAAATATATTTAACAATAAAACTATGTGCAACAGAACTTAACTAGTCCAGTGATTCAGATGGCATTGTAGAATCCTGCATTGCTTCCATATCAGTTTTTAAGAATCCATCATGAAACTTCACATTGGTAGCTTGAAATCAGCCATGATGGGATTATTTATACCACAGAAAGCAGTAAATTCTACAAGAAAAGCCAGCTGTTAAACATTTACTTGCATACCATTGGCTTCTAGGTCATTATTACAGGTATAATTATCAATTGCCTATAAAATTCACAGTCTAAAATCTATACCTTCAAATATGTGGCAGCATAGTCAATCAGAGAATAAATAAATAACCAAAGTCTGTAAGTTTTATTCACATTTAAAGTTGAAAAAATGCAACCTGATTTTAATTTTCTTTGGTAATCATTTTTCAAATTTTTAATAGAAAAAATAAGAAGATTCCATTTTATCTACAGGATTGGCAAAGCTTCATTTCTTAATAAAAACAACAAATGTTGGTGCAAGTATAGGGAAACAAACATTCTTATACTGCTGGGGAGAGTGTAAAATACCAAAACTTTCTGGATAAGTTGGCACTGTGTGTCAAAACCTTAGAAATATGTATGTCCTATAACCCAGACATTATCTATCCAGGAATTTATCCTAAGAAAGTAACCAGGGTTTGACAACAACCAACTATTAAACAATATTAGATTGCTAAAGTAATTAGGTCATTAATTTTTCATTCAAGCAGCTATGTTGTATCAGTAGTTCCTGCAGCAGTTCACACTGATGCAAGCAAGGTAAAGGGTAAGGAATAAGTCTGATATCAACAATTTTAAGGAACTAAGTTCAGGGCACAGATGAGACCAGCTAAGACTAACCATAGAGTCCATTCATCACCCCTTCTTCACATAAAAAATTAATATAATTCATCTTAACTAATAGTCTCATTATCAAGAACAAAACAAATTATAATTGAAACCTTCCAAGAAGGCTCCATGGGTGGCTATTTACACCAAAATTATGCCAGTCGTGGAGGTACATTGAGGTCCTCAAAAAACACATGCAATCACAATTTTCGCAGGACATCCAACACATACATTATCATTATTCAGAGTTACTTCATTTTTAACACGTATTTAATTTTTGTTATTTTCTGTATTTTAAATGTGCAACTAATAGCATATTTAGAAAATGATAATGACCAATGAGATCTTAGTTCTGCTTGGCAAATAATTACAAAGCACTTCTGAACTACCAAAAAAAGGGAAAAGGGAGGATTTACAAAAGAAACGACTGGGTCAAAATCATGCTAAGGAAAAGGAACATACTAAGAAATAAAGTTTGGTAATCACACACCAGTTGTACTTGAGATTGAAGAGGGATTTGTGAAAGGCTGGAATCCAGTCTTCATCCTGGCAGATTTCAAAGAAATATCAGTCTCCATTGTTTTGATAAATATGAAAAAACCTGGATCTCAGCTTAAAGAAAGGATTAAGAGCAAAGAAGATCTACGTGTTTATAAAATTTAAATAAATATTTTATAATTTCTTAATTTATCAAATTAAAAATGAGGCAATAACTAATAAATATCAGTGGAGAACCTATAAGGCAATGAGCACATATGAGTTTGAGTGGGAAAGAAGAAAGGATGAGACTCCGTGTCTTGGGACACAGTTGTGCAAATGCAAAATTGGTATCACTGCTCTTTCCTCTTTTTCACTTGATTTTCTAAATGTAGTAAATGGGTGGATGGAAATGTTTAGAAAGAAAGGGGAATTCTGATTCTTTTCTGCTCCTAAATCCAAATCTTATTGGAAATACAACATATCTGGAGAAGATTGGAATGCTTGTAGAAAACACAATCAAGGTAGAAAGAAAAAAAATGAATGACAACTGTAGTGTTGACTTAAAAGTTCTTCTAGATAAGTATATAAACTCATAAGATCAATGTAATTTCAATATTCTAATAGACATTGCCCAAGGAGTGGAGAAATGTGAGTTGATGGGCAACTTTGGAAAATTAATAACGACGATGAAAAACAAGTCTTTCGTCTGGTTAAACAAATTATAGCACATCCTTTATACTTTTCTAGTCAGCTAAGATCATGTAGTACTTGAGCAAAAGGGAGATTAAAGGTCCTGTAGGCCCCTGATTTGCAGCCGGCTTAGTACATCATACACAATATGTGCTGTGCTTCTGATTTGCACCAGAAACTGTGGTATGTGTTGGGCATTCAGCAGGAAATAAGTCAAAGCCCCTGATCTCAAAAAACTCATATTCTAGTTGGGAGAGAAAAACAACATCTAAATAAAGAAATGTGTGACATCTATGATGGTGCTAACAGAAATGGGCAGTGTGTGTATGTGTGCACTTATGTGTGTATATGTATTGAGAGATGGGTGTGAGGGAAAGCATCGCAATTAGGTGGCATTTGAGTGGAGAATTTGTTTAAGAGAGAGCTTCCTTAAGGATTTGTGATTGCTGAGAATTTCCGGGAGAGGAAACAGCGGGTGCAAAGAATCAAGTCAGAGAAAGGAGGCAGGTGAAATTGAAGCAGTCTGAGCAAGAAGGAGAATAGCAGATGACACAGTCTGATGTGTCATGGAGACAAGGTCCTATTGGGCCCTATGGTCCAAGATAATCCAACATGCATTGAATTTTGTGCTGTATGAGTTATGATATCATAGCATATCAGTCACTGGATCCAACTTAATGTTTCAAAAGGACCACTCAGAAAAAATTTTAAGGGGTCAAGGGTAGAAACAGACAGGTCAGTCAGAGGTTACTGAAATGATGCAGTCAAGAGAGATAGTGCCTTGGCCCAGATTAGCAATGGAGGAAGTAAAGAGTGGCTAGATTAAGGATATATTTTGAAGTGAAGGGATAGGATTTGATGGTGGATCGAATGATCTTAGCTGACTAGAAAGTCCCCAGGCAGAGAAACAGAGAAGCATGGATGCTTGAGGTGGGAAGCTGTCTGCATGCCCAAGAAATACCCATCACGGCTGTAGGTGAACCTAGAGTTGGACTGAGGGGATACAGGCATGTGCTACTGAGGACAATGCAAGTCTGACTGTGGTAGTATTGGTTCTCCACTACCTGGTAATGGACTGTCTGGACTTCGTTTATTTTTAGACTATGAGCTAAGTTATTTGGGCAAATGGTCAGGTGGCATTCTTTTTAAGCACTTTCTAGATTAGAATAAAACGTATACTTCACGAGAGATTTTTTTTTACAAATTTATCATGTCTTGAAAGTCATAAAATATGACAAATATTAGAACATACGACATTCTACTTCCATTTTTATATCTACAAATTTCTGGAAAATCTTCAAGTATCTGCTGTGTAGAGAAAGCAGAAAGAAAATTATTTGAACTATAAATGTTATAAGTGGCATTCTTTTCTTCTTTTTATTTTAAAATTTATTATTTAGATCCACCTAGTGCCAAAAAAGATTTCATCTGGTTAAAATAAATATTAACACTTTTAAAATGTTTTAATAGTGGGCATATCCATATGAATATCTCATTAAAAGGAATCTATAAGTTCATCCAATCAACTATTGCCATTGTCTCAAGAAACTGTATTTCTCCTCCTGATAACCAATGAGTCTCTATTAAGTAGATGGTAGATATATGTCTTACTAAGTTTCTTTAGCTTTCTAGGCAGTGGTCCCCAACGTTTTTGGCACCAGGGACCGGTTTCGTGGAAGACAATTTTTCCATGGACGGGGTGTGGGGGGAGTGGGGGAGGTGTGTGGAGATGTTTTGGGGATGACTCAAGGGCATTAGATTTATTATGCACTTTATTTCTATTATTATTACATTATACTATATAATGAAATAATTATACAACTCAGAGGGAGCCCTGAGCTTGTTTTCCTGCAACTAGACAGTCCCATCTGGGGGTGATGGGAGACAGTGACTGTAAGTACAGATGAAGCTATCAGCCCTTTATCAGATGTGTAGCATGCGAATATTTTCTCCCATTCTGTAGGTTGTCTGTTTGCTCTCATGATAGTTTCCTTGGCTGTGCAGAAGCTTTTTAATTTGATCAGGTCCCATTTATTTCTTTTTGTTATTTCTGTGATTGCCTTTGGGGTCTTCTTCATAAATTCGTTTCCTAGGCCAATGTCTATAAGAGTTTTTTCAACATTTTCTTCTAGAATTCTTATAGTTCATGCCTTAGGTTTAAGTCTGTTATCCACTGTGAGCTGATTTTTGTGAGAGGCAAGAGGTGCGGTAAAGTAAAAAATACAGGCGAAGCTTCTACACTCACTCACCTCCTGCTGGGCAGCCCATATGGGTCCTTGGCCTGGGGGTTGGGGACCACAGTTCTAAGCCATCTTATCCACAAAGATATGCCTTTAGTTGGTAACAACAGTGTCTGAACTTTAGGTTCTCACTGGAGATCTCAGCTATTGCAAACTAATAAAAAAAAATAGTTGCAAGCAATATGTTAACAGAGGATTGCCTGAAACACAGCAGTATGTCCTTTCCTCTAGATCCCCTGGGTCACCCTGGATGAGATCAGACCATGAGAAGCAACCCCATGCAGACTCACTGCTTTCACTCTTCTAGAATTACTCTCAATCAGGATTTGGTGTTATCCCGTCAGCCTATTAAGGAGCTGCACAGAATCACAGAATTCTGTGGATTTATAAAACGAATCCACAAAAATGATGGCTCTCTCATGTATCCACATCAGGAAAAGCTCTGCTTCTTATTTTTAAGAAACAAAATCAAACGAACAAACAAGAACTTGTTTTCTTTTATCTTCTGAGCACTCTGCCATGTCACTTGTGATGTGTCTTAACTGTTTTAGCCCACTCCAAACACACATGTAGGAGTCTATGTCACACATTTCTGTGTGCTAATCTCACATCTGCTGCTATTATTTTCTTACTCACTTTCCCCTTTACTCGGATTTTTTTTAACTTTTTTTTTTCTTTTTGTATTGAATTTATTTTTATAATTTGGCCTGAATCCTTTGTAGAACTAAAAGAGAAATAGAAAAATGGTAGGTAAGTAGATGAAATAAATGATTTGTGAGCATTTAGGAAAGAATGCAGTGATAGCTGGATCCACTATGGGTTCAGTAAGAATAAACCAAGCCAGATTATCAAGTATGGGATAATGTACTCTAACCTCAAGAACATGTTTTCTGTTTCTCATATTATAGTAGATCAGATGCTAACTTAACTAGGTCAATTCGTCCCTAATTGAACAATGATAACAAGTGAGAATTGATTGAACAATGATGACAAAAGAGGATTGAACAATGAACCTATCCAACAATGAACCTATCCAACTTGGAAAAACGTCATTAATATTACTAATGCAATTCAAAACTCTTTCCTTTGCCTTGGTTCATCAAAGAGATCACAAAAACACTGGGCTCTGAGGTTTGAGAATTTCATAAACAGGGAGAGATATCTAATAAGAACAATAGCAAGACTGAAAAAGTTTGGCAGTCTAATGACAGATCAAATTTTTTTAAAAATATTGTATTTAACAAAGATAGTAAAATCTTGATTTAAGAATTTAAAATTTGAAATTTGATTTCACAAGTTCCAAGTGAGGAAAAAAATCAATACATGGATAGACTAATATTATTAAAAAAAAAAAAAAAAAAAAAAAAAAAAAAAAAAAAAAAAAAAAAAAAAAAAAAAAAAAAAAAAGAAAAAGAAGAAAAGAAAAAGAAAAAGAAAAAAAAAAAGAAAAGGCAGGGGGAGGGGTTGAATGGAGCCATGTTTCATTGATTTGATGTAAGTAAATAAATAACACTGCTGCTATCAAAGCCAGAACCATCACTGCAAATATTAATTGAAGTTGATATTCAAATGAAATTCTGTTAAATTTCCTCTGTATTACTATGGCATTGCATTTGTTTTTTTTCAAAACTCTGTCTTTTAAGGGCAGTATCAGATGTACATCTGGAGAAAGAAAATGGAGATGGCAGAGGCTCTGAACATCTACAACAGTTAGATGAACTAAGAATATTGAATGTGGAACAACAACAAAAAATTCAGTTGGAGGTAAAGCGTTTTTTATTTGGAAGGAATAGGGGTGTGTTGTTTTTAGACTTTTGGAGGACTTTCTTGTAGAAGGGAGCAAGTTTCCCATGCTGCGCCAAAAAGAGAAATGAGAATTATAAACTGTTTAAGGGTAGAAACTCTGTTGTAAGCACCTTTGGATCCCTGGCAAGTCTAATTACACATGCTTGTTGAGATGCGGAACTGATGTTACAAGAAGACAGATTTAAGCACTTTATAGAAAAGAACTTTATAAGATACAAAACAGCTGCCTTTTGATATATTGAGGTTTTTCTTTTTTAATCACTGGAAGTGTTCCAGCTATGAGGACCATAGAGTACATTGGTTCAGATTAAGAATGTGGGCTTTGGAATGAGGCTGAGTTTAAATTTCAGCCCTCTGAATTAGCTGTGTGACCTCAGACAAGTTACTTTACCTTTCTGGGTCTCTGTTTCTTTCTGTAAATTGTGTATGATGGTAACTAGCTTTTAGGTTTTTCATGATGTTTGAATTGAGTTAATGTCTATGAAGAGTTAATACAGTGCCTGGATCAGTAGTAAATATTCAATAAATTTTAGTTACTATTCTAGCAAAAACTATTTGACAGTCTTCCAAGAATGTTGTGGAAGGTATTTTTGCATTGGATGGCAAGTTGAATAAATGATCTCTTGGTCCTGCCCAATGCAAAGATTCTCTAATTCTGTTTTGTCAGCATTTTTATTTTCTGTATCCTCAGCATTTTATAAATTGTTCTAAAATTGCATTTATCTTACTAAACTGAAAGCATTAAATTAAAACAACCCTTAAGCTCCTTAATAGAAAGTACTGTGTCTTGTTTATCTTTACACCCCTAAGTGTCTAGCACATTGGCTGACATATACTAAATAATACTGTATTCATTGTATAAATGAATAATCAAACAACTGTTTAATTGTCTGAAAACATAGACCATATTGGCCATCTTTCAATGAAAATTTCAAGTACAAAGGGTTGATCAAATTTGCTTGATAAAACCATGTCTCTGTTAAGCCCAAATTAAGAAAAGCTAATGATAAAAATTATAATTTACTTGTCTCTAAATTCAACCAATTTAAGAAACCAACATTTGTTGAACACCAACTATGGGCCATGTCTTTTTCATGAATAATCCCATTTGATCTGTTAACACATCTACAAAGCAAGAAATATTTGGCTTAATTTGTAGATAAAGAAGTGGAATCTCTGAGAACCTAAAAATACTGACGTCACACAGTTCTTATGTGATATACTCAGAATTTTAGCCTTAGTCTGACTAATCCAAATACTAGGCTAGTCCTTTAAAAATATTTTTTAATTTCAAAAGCAATACAATATATGCTTATTTTGAAAAATTTGAGCAGTTAGAAATATATAGACTAATGTATTAGAGCCCTTTTATAGCTATTGTTTCTCCACCCAAACCCTGTATTACTATAACATCCTCCAACTTATAAGAAATTACCTGTAAAAGCATCCTTTTGGATACTGTTCTACACATTTATATATTTATATGGTAAAATACATGAAACACAGCACTTATAAATGCAATAATATAATATAAAATATAGTATTTAAAAAATAAATGACAATTTTTTCCATTTAATGATATATCTTGAAGATCTTTTCATGTCAATACAAGTGGGTCTATCTTAATATTAACGAAAATAGAAATTTGCAATAGTGTAAATTTATACATCATAATTTATATTAAATAAAATAGCTACACTATTGCTGGGTATTTACATAGCTTCAGTTTTTCTCCTACTAGAAACAATAAACACCTTTGGGAACATATGCAATTATTTTTATCAGATGGATTTATAGAAGTATAGTTTCTGGGTCAAAAACCTATGAATATTTTAAATATTGGTAGATATACTCCATTAGCCACCAAATCACTGTACAGATTTGTATTTCACAAACTCAGTGCTGATATATCCACATCAATGCTGAATAGTATCAGTTTTAGAAAATATTTGATAATCCAAAGAGTGAAATTATTTTATCATCTTTATAATTTTCACTTCCATGATTATTAAAGATAGCATCTTTGTAATGTGTGTTTTGCCCATTTTGCATGCCTTCCATGAACTGCTTGATGATATCTTATGTCCATTTAAAAGATGTTAATTGCCTTTTTCTCATGAAATCATTGGAACTCTTTGCAAATAATATTTATCCTTTATTATACATGTTGCAAAGATTTTCTCCAGGTCTGTCGTTTGTTTTTTAATTTTTTCACATGTAGAATTTATTATGTAGATTAATAGGTCAATCAGGATTTTTATGTCATCTTAGAAAGTCCTTTCACACTCAAGACTACAAAACATATTCGCCCATGACTTCTGGCATGCTACAGTTTTGTTTCTCTATAATTTTAGTACAATGGTACAAAAAAGGAATATAACCATTTCTTCCCAAGTAGAGACATGTTTTCAAAATTAAATCTAAAATAATTAATTATTTCTGAATGATTTCAAATGCCATATTTATTATACACAAATCCTTACCTGTGCATAGGCTGCTTCTGGACTTTGTATTCTGTATTGTGCTCCAATCTCTGTTCTGCTATTGTATTCTATTCTTGTGCTGATACCATACTGTTTTTGTCACTATATATAATAAACGTTGTGGTATCTGATGAGGAGTGAGACTACATAATAATTTTATTTTGTAAATGCTCATTTCCTCATACAGGTAAACTTTAGGATCAGTTATTAAGGTAATATAAAAAATGGACATTTCAACGAGGACTGCTATGGATTTGTAGGGTAATTATATGGGGAATCAACACTTTAGGGTATTGAGGTTTTTCATATAGGAATGTGACGCGTCTCCATTTTTCATGTCTTATAAAGTCTTTTAGTAAAATTTCTAATGTGTCATCAGATAAGCTTTGCACATTTCATTGTCTATTCTAGATATTTTACGGGTTTTTAAAAAATTGTCATTTGCGCAACCAGGATTTTATATCTCTGTTGTATTTTGGTATACATCTTATATCTCCATCATAATTCGTACAGTGGCATACACTGAGATTCACGTACCAAGTAGCTCTCTGATTGCTTCTCCCTTGCTAACAGAATTCTGATTTTGTTTGGGAGTATCAATATGCCCATTCCCAGAGCATGAATCACAATTGATCTAAGCCAGTCATGGCAGTCCAGATGATTGTGTCATCTGTGCATGTTCACGTTCCCCACTACACTTGCTGCTTAGCTTTATGAAATGTGTAATAAGGGAAATTCTGATAAATTTTACTCCCTGGTACAAAGAAAACCCTTTTGCTCCCGCCTCCATTCTTCCTTCCTGCTTTCAATGTTGATGAGCAGGCATGATGTCTGGTTAGAATAGCCGTAATGTGGCCATGAGGGCACAAATATGAAGACAAGAACACAAGAAGTTGCAATGATAGAGTAGAAAAATGGAAAGTGCTGAGGTCCTTGAAGACATTACAGAGACACTGAACATACCCATGAACTGCCTTTCTCTAGACTCCCTTTTAAGGAAACAAGGTTCAAATTTTGGTTAATTCAGCTTCTCTGATCGCAGCTGAACACATCCAAACCTATTTAGATATTACCAGCATATGGAAAAATCATTGTTTTTTTATGTTTACCTTGTATTCCATTCTTTAACTGAATTCTAATGAGTCCTATTAATTTTTCAGAGGATTGTTTGAGCGTGTTTAATTTGCATATGCAAATGATGACAGTTTGGTCTCAATCTTTCTAATACTTCTTACTATTTCTTGAATCATCTCCAAGGCTCAGACCTCAGTGAAATGTTTAATTGTGTCAGTGGATAGCAGGTATTTTTACCTTTTTAATTCCTGACCTTAATGGGAGTGCCTCTAATATTTCAGTAGCATGCAAGATTTTTGCTATAAATATAATTTTCTGGTAGATACCCTGATAATACAAGAAGTATCTTTCTAGTCCTAGATTATTAAAAATTCAGTTTTGTTTCATTTGGGAGTTTTTTGGTATCAGAAATTTGGGTATTAAATTATATCAACTATTTATCTGGCATGTATCAAGATGATCACATGGTAATTCTATTGCCTTTAGTGAATGTAATGAGTTACATCATTAGATTTTCTGGTTTTGAGCATCATTGCTTTTGTGGAATAACCTTGAAGAATCATTTCTTTTACACATTGTTGGAATTTTGGATAAAATATGTTATACAGAAGTTTTATGTCTATATTTACAAGTTATATTGTAATAAAGTTTGTGTATTTGATTTGCTTCGTTGGATTGTGAGATGGTAGAATAACACTAGATGGAAAGAATGAGAGTATAAAATCTTTAAATAGCATAGGACTTTTACTCTTATGTAAAATTTACTGTACTCTTTAGATTTTCCCACGAACACATTACTTTTGTAATAAAAAGAGTTTAAAGATAAATATATACTTATGTTTTATAAATGGTAATTATCAGTGTCTGTAATTTACCTAGCGCTTCTGGTGTGGGGGTTAAGGGATGTTTTCATTTATCCTATGATAATTGATTTATTTTTTTCTTCCTCCTCTTGAAACAATATTCATTATTACATAGATTTTTAGAAAATTATTCCTTTCATTTAAGATTTTCAAATTTATTGATATAATATTCTCATAACTTTTTCATCTCCTCTGTGTCTGTTATACATTTGTGTTTTTCTTTTTTCTTCATCAAACTCACTTGATTTGTCTGTTGATAGTTTAAATGATAAAGTTTACTTGTTCCATTTCATAGAATTGTGCTTATAATGCTCAAACTTTCTGCTTACAATTTTGTTTAATTTTTTAGCTCCTTCAATTGAAAGTAATTGTGTTTTTAATATTCTCTGTTTTCTAACTAATAAATTTAAAGACATTAATTTTTATTTGATGACAAGTGAGTCACATCACACAGGTTTTGATGTGTAATATTCTAACTGATGTTTTTATTTAAATAGGCTGTCATTTTAGCTTGGTATTCTTTATAAATAAGGGTTACTATAAAAGGTATTTCAGGTTTTTTAGTAGATATTTTATGTTTGTGTTTCTGTCCTTTTCTAAGTTTATAGTTTTATTGTACTTCATTTGTGTTCTATTTTGCATCTTTATTGAACTCAGAGTTTTTTTAAAATATGTGATTGAATAACTTGACAATTTTTAAAATTTTTTTGTTTTTAATTACTATGGGTACATAATAGTTGTATATATTTACAGGGCAGATGTGATGTTTGATACAGGCATACAATGTGTATTAATCAAATCAGGGTAATTGGGGTATCCGTCACCTCAAGTATTCATCATTTCTTTGTGTTAGGAACACTGCAATTCCACTCTTAGTTATTCTAAAGTAAACCCTAACTTATTGTTGATTATTAGTCACTTTGTCGTGTTAGTGTATACAGTTCATTCTATCTAACTATTTAACTACATTTTTGCACCCATTAACCATCCCCAATTTATCCCCTCCTCCTTGCTACCCTTCCCAGCCTCTGGAAACCATCATTCTACTCTCTGCCTCCACGAGATCAATTAATTGTTTTAATATTTAGCTCCCATATGTGAGTGAGAACATGTGAGATTTGTTTCCTGTGCTTTGGTCAATTTTTTAAAAATGTTTCATGGATACTGAAAAAGAATATCAGACACACAGTTCTACATATACATTTATTTAATCAACTTTAATAAATTTGTCATTCAATTCCTCTATATTTTTTTGATTGAAGGTCATTTAATTTGTTATTTTTTGGTAAAGCATGTCAAAAATCCATAATTATCATTTTAGTTTTATCAGTTTCTCCTTGTACAAATAACAGATACTTCACATATTTAGAAGTTCACAAAAATGATGAATTACTCCTTTTATCAAATAAAACTTTTTTCCGTTTTTCATTTTGCTATTTTTCACCTTGAATTTTATTTTGTCTGATTTTACTATATTTTCTCTTGCTTTCTTTTTGATAGTATTTGCCTCATTTCTGGTTAGTTTCTCTCGTTTCAAAATTTTTGGTCATTTAATTTTATTTATGACCTATTTAAACAGCTGTTTGCATTTTTTTCCTTTTTAGACTATCTTGTTTAATAAACTTCCTTCAAAAATTGACAGATTCTGTAACCCTCAGACCAAAAAAAAAAAAAAAAGAAAAAAAGGATATATAGAATTGTACAGCCCATTTAATAGATTTGATTAAAGTCTGTGGAAATCTAGTTGGTTAAACAGTATGGGTTCCTATAGCTTAATAAGAAATTTTTATCTATTAACATTTATTCTGCAAATTAACATAAACATATTAACCAGTTTTATTTCTGACATGTTATTTTTATTTTTGTCATTGTGTTTCTGTTTTCTATTATTATATTTTCTTGTTTGTTTATATATTTTTTCTTTTACCATGCTAATTGAATTTTATTTTTCCTCTTTTCTTTCATGAATATTTTTTTCCTTCATGAATATTGAAGTTATTGCTCTATTACCTTAACTGCTTTCTCAGTGAGATGAAACTAAGTCTAAGAGTGATTGGTAGGGTAAGATATTAGACTCAGAATCCTGCATCTAAGTATAGTTGACCCTTGAACAACATGGGTTTGAACAGCACAGGTCCATTTACACGTAGCTTTTTTTCCACCTCTGCCAGCCCTGAAACAGTAAGACCAACCCCCTTCTCTTCCTCCTTCTCCTCCTCAGCCTACGCAACATGAAGACGACAAGGATGCAGACCTTTATGATGATCCACTTCTACTTAATGAATAGTAAATATATTTTTTCCTAGCTTACTTTACTGTAAGTATGCTGTATATAATATACACAAAATACATGTTAATTGGCTGTTTATGATATCGGTAAGGCTTTTGGTCAACAGTAGGCTATTAGTAGTTAAGTTTTGGGGAAGTCAAAAGTTGTACATAAATTTTTGACTGCAGGAGGTGGGGGGCCAGCATTCCTAACTCCTGCATTGTTCAAGGGTCAACTGTATGTTAAGAAAAAAGCTGATGCAAAGTTTTCAATGTAAAATTTAAATGAATTTGTGACCCACTCATGTATACGTGATGTGTGTATGTATGTGATTATGTGAAATGATAGAGCCACCATTTGGGGGCATGAGCTAAACTTATGTATATGCTGAAGGAATTCAGATTGAGAAATTAATTGATATATACACCAAAATTTTGCCCAAACATTTAATAAAATCTAAATAGTACTTAATATTGTGGTCTTTTGAAGTTTAAAGGGATAAATCTGATAAATAAATCAAGAACCAAGAACAAAACTGACACATGCTTGCTAAAATAGACAAACAGATACATGGAAACAAATGGCTAATCTAGAAACTTATCTTTCAATATATAAAATTTTAGTTTATAAGAAACTGGCATTTCAATTAAGTGGGTAAAAGAAGGAATTTTAAAATGATGCTGGGGCAATTAATGATTTGAAAAACAATTATTTTTTATCCCTACCTCATATCTCATATTGAAATAATTCTGCATAGACTGTAGAGTTAAATGTGAAAATAAAAATCTTGGAATTAATTTAAAAAGCCAAGTTGATGCATAGTTGTTTTTTTAGGGCTTTTAGAGCCTTTTCTAATATTACACTCTTGGTAAAAAGCATAAAAAAGGATTGGTAAACTTAAACAGAAAAATTTACTGCCATATATTAAAAAACATTAAGTTAAAAGCAAATAGGAAAACTAAGAAAAAATATTTTATTACATATTATAAGGGGTTAAAATGCTTAATCTATAAAGAGACATCATGCATCGTACCAATAAAAATAAGCAAAGGACCTAAACTATCAAATCACAAAGGGAGAGATACAGAGAAATGAGTTAATAATAGTTCTCTCTGTGTTTTGAGACAAGATATGATTTTTTCTTTTTTTTGAGACTATTTTGTATTTGGTAAATTTTCTACTATATATTATTTTTACAATTAGAAATATATATACATACACATACATATATGCCAAAAACATTACTATGCTATATAAGGTGTTCAATATTTGATAATGAGGAAAGACGGTGCTATCTGGAATCAGAAGTTCCGAGTCAGATCCCAGGACTAGGTGAATGATCTTGAACAAGTCTCTGAATTAATCTGAGCCTTGGCTTCTCCAAATATAAAACAGGGGAAATAATCTTTACGTCACAAGACGTTTTAAAGAACAATTGAAAAAATATATGTGGAAATGCTTTCTGAGGACCACTTACAGATGTCAGAGATTCCTATTACTGAGCCAGTGCGGTTAGTGCTTTTCCAGCCCCCAGACAGAATCTGTGCATTGTCTTTTACAAGCACCATATCCCTGTGCCTGATGTTCCCGAGTCGTTTGGGTGACAGTTAGCTGAGGACATCTTGGATTTTGCCATCTCCTAAGTGAGTGGGACAGAGCCTAGCTATAGGTTATAGTCAAGGGAAACTGTAATAAAGATCCCTACTGCTGTTCTTTTTCCCTGTCAAATGCTTGATCATTCAATTCTAGTATCCACGGAGTTAATTTGATTACTAAATTGATGCTATAATCTCATGTCCATGACATTAAAAACCCCCAGCTAATTTCAAATTCTGTGCTCCATCGTAAGTCAAATGAGAACACTGGCTTTCCTTCTTTTTCAATAATGGAAGTAATTCCTTTGTGAGCACTCCATGATACAGAGTAAATGTAAAAGGACCAGAAGAATCAATTTTTCTTTCATATGATCCCTGATATGTAGAATAGTACTGTTTCTCCATTTATATAGCTCTATGTGAAATAAAAGCAGAATTATAATTTTCCAGGTGAAAAAGCATATGCCCCCCCCTTTTTTTTTTCCCTGATGTTAAGCCTATGAAAACCACTTTAGATTGAAAGATGAAGAAAAGGGCAGATGATAACTCTAAACATTCTCCAAAAGCAGAAGATAGTGATATATAAAGAACACAACTTGCTGTTCCGCTAATCCTCTGGAGTTAAAAAAAAAGATGAAATGACCTGAAAGTCATCAAGATAATTTAGAGAAAACATAAAAATTATTTATTGGTTGACTAAGCAGTTAATTATTATTGATCATGTAAATAAAGTATAGGAGCTCATTTCTGGGAAGCTTTAGGGAGGAAGAAAGGAAGGAAGGAAAGAAGGGAGGGAGGAAAAGGACAGAGAGGGAAGGAGGGAGAAAGCAAGAGAAGGAATGAGAAAGGGAAGAGAGAAGATAACTAAGCTTTTGGATCAATACCAGCTCAAGGACATCTCTTTTGCTAGGATAGGCAAATTGGACATGGAAATAGCCATGAAAAGGGATTGAGTAAGTCTGGATCTCAGCTTTTTCAATAACTTGGTATGTAACCATGAGCCAATCACTCTTCCTTGAGACTATTTTCTCATCTGGAATAGATTGGTGGTTTTCAAACTGTGCTCCAGCAGAACACTGCTGACCAGAAGCTAGACCAATGAGCAGTTGGTCTATACAATTCACAGAAAAATAAAGTGAAATAAAATCTTCCTTCTATGCTGTAGTTTATTTGTTTATATTTATTGTAACAATTCCTGCACAATATGGATCTTTCTAAGCATATTGAACAGTTTATTGGATTTGAGATATCAACAAACAAAATTTTCTTGATTTTAATTTTTTCTCTTCCACTTTAAAAAAAAGTTGGCCCTACTGCTGCGTGTTTAGTAGCTGAGTTTAAACAAAAGACAAAGTGAACTAATATGGAGCAAATAAATAGTAATAGAAGTTAAATGCAATTAATCATGTTTAGGTTTTTAAATTTTTTAATTATGGTTGATCTTTTTATTTGTTTAAATTGTAATGGATTTTTTTTTTTTTTT
>RJWJ010019312.1:0-30474 GCA_004363605.1 Indri indri | reverse complement strand
GTCAAAATGATTTGGGTGGGTTCAAGAGGCAGTGGTAAGAACGGAATTGCCCAGGGCTATGCTTTTGATCGGTTTAGCTGTAAGGAGAAGGAGAGAAGTAGCTGTAACAAGAGGTGGGGTGGAAAGAGGGCTTTTTAAAGACAGGGGAAACAAAATCATATTCGTATGATGGCAGGACACATCCAACAAAGGGGGAAATAGATGACAAGGGAGGGAGTAGAAATTTGCTGGGATTAGTTAGAGGGAACAGAATCAAATACATCTTACCTGTTTGTCAAATAATCAACAATTAAAATATAAAACATCTGCTGATCCAGGGAAAATCAAATTTAAACAATGATATTTTCTTCCAGAAGACACAAGAACCACTATCATTTACACTTGATCTTAGCCAAAAGGCCGAGAAGCGATGAACCACCATCATTTAAAATTACCTGGATCTACTTTTTCAAGGCTGAAGATACAAGATAAATTGTATATAGAGTGTCAGGGTCAGGGTTAAGCTCCAGACTTGGAGTCAACAAAACTCAAGTTCAAGGACCACTACAAGTTGCAATATTCCAGACACTTCTTACAACCTCGGTTTTCAGTCCATAAATGGTGATTAAAAACAACCTGTCCTCTCCACCTTACAGAATTGATGGGATGATCAAATAAAATATGCAAATTTTGCCTGTAAACTCCTAGGTGTGATGTCCATGTAAGGCATTTTTAAGTGCTACTATATAAAAAAGAGTTACACACACCTGTTCTTACTCCAACACTCTATACACATAGGAATACTTTAGCTTTAAGAAGGGAAAAAAGCAAGTTGAAAATCTTTTAGAAGTAATTAAGATATAGAAAAATAGAAGCCTTATGGTTATATGCTGTATTTAAAACACACTCAATAAGTTATACATGAACTCTGCCTTAATTTGCTCCTTTTAAAAATTTAACAACAAAAAATCCCTTTAGTTTAGATTCAGTTGAGCCTGGGACAAAAAAAAAAAAGAAGTACACTAAACTTGACTGCAGGCCTCAAGCAAGACCATGCTTTTAAAAAGACCTTACCTAATGCATTTCCATGAATCTCTTTTACTCTCCCTGTTCCAACCGCCTGCCAGGATCAACTCAAATCAAAAGATGGATTTGATCCTTAACTTCTTGCCCAATAGAAGACATTAGCAGGTATTTAAAAGAAGTTTTTTAATTATTATTTTCACTCTAGTGATTAATACTTAACTCTGGCTGCTTTATATGGACCATAGCTCTCTTTAAGGAAATTATATCCTGATCTAGCCATTAACTGTTCTCCTTATTTCTTTGGGTAACTAAGACACAAAGGCGTGTATTTATTTTTTCTACGAGAATGAGAGCATTGGTAGGCTAACATAAAGAACTCTGAGATGGAATTTAAAGTAGACAACAAACTTGAATTGACCTTTTTCTCAGCCTCCCCCTCACGTTTGATCAGAAAACTTAGGCGAAAGATCAGCTGGCTATGAGATCTCACAAGATTGTAAAGGAAAGTGTGAAAGACAAGATCTATAAGGAGATATACACACACGGACAAATAAGTGTATGCAGGATGTATGTTACTTTCCCTTAAAATATGTCTACAGCTCCTCATATGTGCACCACTTGGTAAAGTAATCAGAGCTTTCTTGTGAAATCAAGGTGCATGCTTCATGTACAATTAATAAGAAAGAAGCTTAAATATTTTCTAATTATAAAGGCATCTTTGATTCTGCATTTATGATATATTATTTGTATATAAATAACATATTAGATACTGTTTCTTTATTCATAATTATAATCTCCCACTAAAAACCCAGTTATTCTCGTTTAAATAAAACAATCCACTTTATAATGATCTACATTACAGAGTTTCTAGGAACAAATTATTCTGATAGGTATGTTTATCTACCTTAAACTCTCCTGTAGTCACATACTTCAGCATTATTAGGAAAGGACTTATTTTGAATAAGTGATTTTTAAAATTAAAACATATCATTTAGGGGGAACCATGTCATTTCAATTATCAGTTTTGATTTCAATATTTTTGAAGAAAGTGCTACCATGATATACATTCCCCTAATTGTTAGTGTTATAGTTAACAGTATAATTAATACATCTTGATTAAAATTAATATGTTAACTAATCTTGATAACTTAGGGTCTTATGAATAAACTTATGAATAACTTCTGAATAAACAGTAGTGGAACCTAAGTTTCATCGTTATAAACTCAGAATTTGCTGAGGAGCATGGAGCTATTCATCCTCCCCTAGGCAGAACCAGGCTACACAGTTCCTCAGATAACCATGTCTGCCTCTTAGAGCGTTTCTGCCTCCTTGGCCTTGTAAGGTGGTCCACCCAGTCATGGCTTGGTCCTATCAGCATGCCTGTGTCCAGCAGGCTCCTCTATCTCTGTGCAGCTATCTTCTGATTCTAAAAGTGCTAGAAAGACCCGTGGTTTCAAAGTGAGTGGCATTGTCACAACCCAGCTGAATGGCTCTGGATAAACCACTGAACCACATTAGGAATTTGTTTCTTTATCTATGCAATGAAAGAACTGGCCTAAATGATCTTTAAAGTCCTATCTAACCTTAAGATTTTATGACGAATATTGGTGAGGACTGAGAAAACTAACATCTAAGTTTATTAAAATGGTGTCCAAAGAAAGAATAGAGAAACTCTGAGAAAAGGCCTCAGAGGTTCCTGTACTTTGGTGCACAGAACTTAACACCATCTTATTTTTGCTACATCGTGGGCTTTGGGGTCTCACTTCTGGGTAGTCATATTTCCAATAAGTAAGGCTACTCATTTGATAAATCACATCTAGATAAATGGGACAGAATTACATTTAGAGCTTTTAAAAAAAGAAAATTAAATATGATTCTAAATATACTTCTAGATAAAAGATAAAAATTCAGGGAAAATTTTTCAAAAATTTATAGAGTGAATTATTCCTTAATGAAAACTTTTGCTTCCAAACACATTTTCATTTGATATACCAACAAAATGACACTGCATACAAAAAAACAATTTACCTATAACTACATCATGTCCATCAACCAAGCCAGCAGAGAAGAGCTCCTGAGATACACCATCTGCTGTATCTGTCCAAATGTGAAATGAATATGTATTAGTAACCATAAAATAAAAATCAACAATCCAGTACAATGTAAAATATATATTTTTCATTTACTAAAATCACTCACATGAGTCTTAATTTAACAATTCAAATTCTATCAGGAGAAAAAAAAATCAGAAGCAACTTGAAATACATTTTGCTATGTGCAATTTGCATCTTGCTATTTATCCAACAGAAGTTATACAAAATTATTTTTTTTTTCATTTTTGGTGAACTAAAAAACTTTTGCCCTCTGGCTATGATATGAATTAATCCCCAAGTATACCTCTAGAAGTTATAACTGTTCCCTATGACACAGCTTTTCTTTCTTACCAAGGTTAATTCCTGCTATCATCAATCCTTTTCTATCTTTAGTAGTTACTGAGTCAGAATTTATGGCAAAGGTTGAATGGGTAGCACCTGATACAACCTTATATTTTTGTATAAACAGCCTATGAGCTTGTTGGACTATTAAGATGAGCTATTAAAATGTATGCTATTAAGCAACTCCTTTAACATGACATTGATCATTTGATAGCAACAGATTCATTCTCTTAGAAAATGTGGTTGAGTAAAATAATGTAGTTTCTCAATGAAAAGTGACAAGAGTTAGCAATCTCATAAAGATGGGGCCGAACAGGCTGTGGCAAGTGAATATAGCTGAAATTGCTTAATTGAAAGGTTACGAATGAACATGATAACACTGTTATCTTCTATTTGAAGACTTTGTAAAGAGAAATTGATAAATTGCAATGTGCTCAAAAGAACCATTATAAGCCCCTATGTTTTTACAAGCGAGACGACTTGGTCCCCATGATCTTCTGATATTCTCACAAATATCCAGAACTGTAGCTTTGTAAGAAGCAACTGGCTCAGCAGGCTGTAACAATCTAGATGGAAGTTTGACATAAATGTCTTCCAAAGTCAGGGAACACCTGAAAGTAGCTGCTAAATCAAACAAGTACCTACACTGTGTTACAGTCTGTCATGCCAAAAGCTTCCCTAAGCTTAAACTGGGTTTCCTTACTTCATATCTGTGCTTCAGATACGGTGACTACGTAAGTGAGCCCGTGTGGGTGGGTGTGTGTGTGTGTGTGTGTGTGTGTGTGCGCGCGCGCGCGCGCATGCACGCACACATGAGCGTCTGCTGAAGGTACATTTGTCTTTCAATGATTCTTGGGCTTTTTAAAGTGCTTAGCCCAGTGTCTGATACATAGCAAGTACTCAGTAAATGGTAACTATGATGACAATGCCACAGCCAAACACCGCTGGAAACACACCTTATGCTCGTGTGCACTTTTTCTCCCTTTTATACATGGCCTAATTTCCCAAATCTCCAACAATGTATATTCTTGAATATACATTGAATATACACAACGTATATTCTTGACACTTCCAGGGAAACTGTGGTATTCTATCATTTTCCTGATTCCATTTCATAATGAAATCATAATGAAATGGAGTAAAATAAAGTAAATGGCAAAGAACTATATGGGAATCTTACTAAGCTATGAAATTCTATATAAGGTGAGCTTGTTTTGGGCCTTGTCTTTTTTGCTGGCAGTACAAAAAATACCTTACAAAGTCTCTTTATGATAAAATGACCCTATAATCGTGCAACCCAGGGTAGCATAATGAAAGGCTCTACTCTGAATGTGATTCAGCTTGCTCAAGCTGCTAGTACATTCAGCCTCAGAACCTCCATCTTCCTGGATACCACGGAAATCTTCAGGAAAAGAAGCGTAATGAATTCGAGTGCCTAGCACCTGGCAGGCACTTGGCATACGGTAGACAGTCATTATATTTCCATTGGTTATCTGTTAAAGCATATGAGTGTGTTACCACCATTTCTAAAGTAACAGTAAGATCTTATACATGCGTGTGGAGCTGTAGTCCCGGAACATAGTGAGAATGGAATAATCGAACAAAGCCACATTGAGGGACAGCACTAAAACAGTACCAAGATAACTAACATTCCCAAATGATTAAAGGATACAGCATGTCCCACTATTTTCAGAACTTCTGGACACCAAACGAGTCATATCAAAATGGCCAACAGGTAATGCTGACTGGCCCAAATGGGCAATATTCTATCTCTCTGTGTGTGCCATTAGGCAGTCATTTTGTATGCACGTAAGATATCAGTAATAACGAACTTTGAAATAACTGTTTTTTCCTGTTTCATTCGCAATCTATTTTTCTTTAAGCTTTTTAACATTTCTGATGTCTAAACAGAATAAATGATCATGTATTAATGTATAGTTTCTAGAGCATACAGCAACGCATTAAACAAAATGGGCTTATCCTCAAATGAGGACAGAGAATATTTCATGGTTTATATTATATATTTTATATACTTATTTGCATGTATATGCAGCACAGACATGTGACATGCATGCATAGATTTACTGCAAACAATATTTGAAATACAGACAGCACCAGTAATCACAGAGGTGCAGTGATGTACACACGCTGCTTCTGCTAATAGCAGGCCTGTGCTCGGCTGCCGGGTAAAAGCCGGCTGTCATCAGGAAGACAATGCTATGGGTTCTGTCTGGGCAGCAAAAGCAGGGACTGTTCATCTAACCATGGCAAATGAGGTTGCCAAAGCCAGTGCAAATGGCCCAGTCAGTAATGCTGATGGGGCCATCCTAACCACAAAAATCCTTAATTTAGAAATTCGTTTCTTTGTTACCTCTTAAAATTAAAATTGATTTTCATTGCCATAGTCAATTTTAAAGAATCAGATGAAAAGAAACAACCTTAAAATAAGAATCTGTTCTTTCTACTGACTGTACTTGAAACATTTATCACATAATTACCAGATTTTTATCACAGCATGGCCTGGTCAATATTTTTATATTGTGACAACGTAGACAGCTTTTTGCTAACACTAACCAGTGCTGTGCAATGTCATAGAGCAAGTCTAAACTATCAAAGATGGATATCCCCGGAAAGAAAGATCAGTTAGCAAATTTGTTAGGGCCTTATACACATTTATTTTGTAAAAAAGTGCTTCCATATTTTAGTATAATTCAAATATACCGGGAATCATTAAATCTCTGTATTTACAGAGGACTAGCGATCAGGAACCAGTGAGTCTATGACCACATACGCCCCAGGAACATATTTTGTTTGGCTGGCAGCATCTAAAAAAAAAACCCCCGCAAAAAACTGAACATAAATGCATTGAGACAGGATTCGCTGGTTTCCTGAAGTGCCCACCATTCACTTTGGTTCCTGTGGGCATTTGAGCCTGTGTCTTTCTGCAGGAGATGGCAGCAGGGGGATCGAAGCAGTCCACTCGCTGACCAGCTATCAAGCTAAAATATCCTTGTACTTCAGGGTTTTCAAGATTTTGGCAAATACAATTTATTTAATCAAGTTAAAACTTATGTGCAGCGCTAAGACATAAAATAAACACAGAGTGGTATTAGCTTACACATGTTAATACATTCTAATGTATGAGACTAATGTGCTTTAGAAAGGTATTCAGTATAGACATTGAGGAAAACGTTTTCATGCACATAAAATTGTGAAACCAGAGGTCAGGGAAAACAGTTATAGTCTGAGCATTAGCATCTGACTTTTACTTCTCTAGGTTATTTTGGTTATAAACTAAATAGTGCAAATGGTAATTTTTTTTAACACTCGTCCTGTGATCTCTGGAGACTGTTCATATGTTATTTATCCACTAATTAACCAAGATTACTTGAGTTTCTCCTGCATGCCAGGCTCTCTGCCAGGTGTAAGAGATGACAAAAAATCATATGTGGTCCTATGGCTTCCAGGCATCCAGAAGCTAAAGGAACAATCAGTGTAGCCTTTATGCAGTTGTAATAACCACGTGAAGTGCTCAAATTGCATTTAGCTGCAAGACTGGCACTGTTCCTACCAAGCTTATCTGGGTGCCTGCAGCAAATAAATAAAGGCTGCAAACAGTCCCCAAGAGAGGCTTCATGTAACTTGAACTAAGAATAGAGCCAAAGCAAAAAAGAAAAAAAAAACAAAAAACAAAAAACAAAAAACCTTTTATAAGATACCCATGGTTTACTGCACAACTCTCATCAGGACTGCTGTATGCTTCTCATTACGCTCATCATAATTTCCTTTAAAGCCTGCATATCAGTACTTACTTTCATGATTGAGCTAATATATCTAATTTATATGTATATATACAGTGTGCAGCATGCGTCATTGGGATTCACATAGTCAGTAGTGGTTTGGTTCTGAATCCTTACAATTATCAAAAGTCCTTCCTTCCCTCTCTCCTTCCTTCCTTCCTTTGCTTTTAGACAAAGAAGTTTTGAATAGCAAATTATAACCACATGCTTGTAATCAATTTCTCAAATGCTCCTTGTGGTAATAAAATAATAATTTCAATTAAAACTTACCTCTTCCTGGAGTAAACTCAAATCGTATATCATTAAGTTCTTTTCTGGAGTTTCTGAAATACATAACATATAGCACATTAAATTCTAGGGAAGCAGAGTTTAATCAAGCTAAATGTATTCCAGTTTTTACAAGATGCTACTAACATGTAGATAGCATTGCACAGTTTTGAGTTACCCCCAAATATTTCCTCGACTAGAAGAGATAGTTATAATAAATGAAGAGATTTAATTTATTGAATTTACCTTATATAAACATGCTTATATCACAATCCAAAACCAAAATGTTTGTTTTATAAAATCTGCACTAAATAGGAAATCTTAAATATAATTTCAGAAGTCTTTATTCTAAATGATATCCAATGTATTTTCCATATTTTCTCTGGGAAAACGTATTTTATTAAATTATTTTTAAAAATGAAACAAACAGGGAAGATGATATCAGCAACAGAGTTTAAGAAAGCATTACACATTAAATCATGCAACAAAATGCCCAGATAAGGTGTACATTTTGTAGTTAAAAATTTTATGTAAATATAGGGGACTTATGAATGTTGCAAAATTGCCCCTGAATACATAAAACTTTATTTAAGTAAATATAAAATGCTTACTTAAAACTGTAAAATATATACATCTATGCAATCGAAAAATTAAATGACACTGGGGAGATATGAAACCTAATATCTAAGACACAAGCTTTCCATTCAAATTAATTTTAAGAAATGATGATATAGGGCAGCGAGTTATAATTAGAATAGTTTTAAATTCTCACAAGAACACTAAAATACTACAGGTAACTGTCAACAGATGTTAGAATTCAAGTTAATAAAAACACCTTAAGAAACTGCAGCAGGAAACATGAACTAGTAATTTCCACAAGAACTCAATTATTAGCTCTGCCACACAGAGAGTGCCCAAGACAGAGACAGAGATGGCCTGAACATCTTCCTCCTCCCGTGGTGCCACGAAAGTTGAGCAGACCCTGTTAGTATTCCAGCTTACTACTCTCAAGCTCTGTATAACGCCTCCCGGTCTCTGCTAACAGAGCCCGAAGCATGATGAAGCTGGTCTGTGGGCCCTCTTTGGTCCACAGCCTCATCTTGGTTCTTTACATCCTAACATACACTACCACACTAAGTGCAAGGAGGCCCTGAAAGATGCAGAAGGCTTGTACCCACTGAGAGAGAGCCCTTCTCCTCAGTGCCTAGAAAAACAGCCCAAGTTCAACACCTTTCCATAGTGACACAGGGAGAAGTAAAGGGCCAAGAACTTGAGAGATGCCTAGCCTGTACCCAGACATGAGAGCCTTGAACCTGAACTTTGCATCTCCCCTTAAGTTTCTCCACCTTGACTTTTTATCATTGCTCCTCTCAGGGCTAGAATGGACCAGGGGACTTCAGCAAGTCCTATAGCTGTGCTTCTTTTAGAACCTTCTGGAAATCTGAAAACTGTGGAAATTATGGACCCTCATCCTAAAAGTGTGGATACAGTAGTCCTCCTTTATCCACAGTTTCACTTTCCAAGGTTTCTGTTACCCACAGTACAGTATGAAGAGATATTTTGAGAAAGAGAGACCACATTCACATATCTTTTATTATAGTATATTGCTATAATCATTCTATTTCATTTAGATACTGTTGCTAATCTTTTACTGTGACTAATTTTTAAGTTAAACTCTATCAATGGTATATTATATAGGAAAAAATATAGTGTATCCAGGATTCAGTACTATCTGAGGTTTTTGGCGTCCACTGGGGGTCTTGGAATGTATCCCCCGTGGATAGGGGGGACTACTGTACACAACTTACACATGAAATTATAGATAATTACACAGTGTTCAGACATGATCTTGGACCCCGGACTAAAGAACCATGCCCTGGGGGTGGAATGTGCCATTGACAATCAGTGCCTGCAATAGAAGGACCATCTGTGTGCTGCTGCAACGTTTAAACAGCCTATAGTTTCTCAATAAGCTACAAATGTCACCAGACATTTACACGGTGTGTTCACATATATATCAACAGTTCTCAAACGTTTTGGCCTTAGGACCTGTTTTTATTCTCGAAAAGTATCGAGGATCCCTAAAGAGCCTTTGCTTATGTCACTATATCTATCAAAATTTGCTGTATTAGAAATTAAAACTGATAAACTTTTATAATATTTATGCATTTGACAATGACAATAATTGGCCCATCATATTAATATAAAAATTTTCTTAGGAAAAATTACTTTCCTTTTCCAAATAAAAACAAATCAGTGGAAAAAGAGCACATTGTTTTACATTTTTGTAAACCTGTACAAGATCTGGCTTAAGATAGCTGGATTCTCATACTTGCTTCTGCAATCTGCTGCAACATCGAATAGCATGTAGCCAGTCACTGAAAAATTCCACTGAACATGTGTGAAAGAATGAAAGTAAAAAAGGCAAATAATTTCTTAACATTATTATAAAAATAGTTTTGACCCCACGGGCTCCCTGAAAGGTCACAAGGACCCCCAGGGCCACTGGACCATACTTTTAGTAATGCAAATACACCCAGACACATACGCACACACGCACACATACAAAAAAATCTCAAATGATTCCAACAATCAACCTTTGAGATATGCAAAGAGGTACTATTTGTTTTCCATTTTTTGATGGCTCTGTTCAATGACTTCTCCAAATTTAATGAGTGGCAGAGTAAGGACCAACAATTCTACTAATATATCGGAAATACCTAACAGAAATAGAAATGCTCAATTTCCTTTTAACTTTTTTGGAGAAAACAGTACCATTCCCCAAGGTTTTGTATGTTACCATAAAATGACCAGCAAGCATTGAAAATATTTATTTTGTATTTAATAATGAAATGACAGAAGCAGAAAAAAAATAAAAAGGATTTGATTCAACACTAATTTGTGTCATTGTTCCTCCCCCCTTTCTTTCGATCAGTCTCGTTTAAATCAGCTTATGCTACTAAGGCCACGAAAAGAGAGGTATAGGAACTGTACCCAGAATATCATCATGCACATCCTGATGCTTTAAACATTAATAATGAAAAAGTAATATTCAACACCCATAATCTCTGTCTGCATCAACTGTGGCTCGACTTATGGAGGTTGCATAGCCAAGTCATTCTTTTATGACTCTGAACCTAAAATACTTGCCTTTGAAAAGATCACCGTGATTGATTGTGAGTAGTAGACTTGTCCCATCAAGATGAAATATCGTTGGAAAAATGCCTAATTGGATCTAACTACTGAAGGTCATCCTTTTATAAAGAATTAATCTTTTCAGACTCATACTTAACACCTTTAATTGAAAGTACATTTACTTTAATTGATATGGCACAGGACACTCTGATTTCAGGGAAGCTGAAAATAGGTATGATTTAAGGCCAAAAACTAAGTCGGTGCAACTTTACAGAGGAAACGGTGAAAACTTCAGAGTAACAGTTTCAACACCCAGGCCGCCTTTGATAACCCTTATTAAAAACCTTTTCAATCCTCAAATAAAAACTCTTAAACTTGGTAAGGCACAATTCCTTATTGCTCATTGCAAATGCAAATGCCTACGGGGCTCAGGCAGGAAATTCACTTTTTAAAATAGGTGATACAGTGAAATGGTTTAAAAATCAAAAGGTACAATAAGATATTCTGTGAACATTAGGCCTCCCACTCTTGTCACCCAACAATTTGGTTCCCCTTCCAGAGGCAATCAGTGTTTTAGGGTTTTTGTGCACACATCCTGAGATGTTTAATGCATGTACTATTAATAGCAAATATCCATATAGATTTAACACAAATGGTAGCATACTATATCCACTGTTCTGTACCTTGCCTTTCTTTTAATTTAATAATATATCTTGGAATTTCTCCATATTAGTTCATAGAGACTTTTCTCATTCTTTTCTTTATAGCCACATCATTTTCTGTTGCATGCTATAACCATTTTTAACCAGTTTCCATTCTATGAACAGATTGTTTTCAACCTTTCACTAAATAGTGCTTCAATAAATAATCTTGTTCTTATGTCATTTTGCAAATATGTAAGTATAAAAATACATTTATAGAGGTGAATTGCTTGGCCAAAGGATATATGCATTTGCAGTTTGATAGATATCATCATCAAATTCTCCTTTGTTGAAGCTGTACTGATGTATACTCTGACCAGCAATCTGTAAGTAACATTGCAGCAACTTTGAGTAAAGCAGGGAGTGTACTAAAAATCAGGGAGATGTGGGGAATGCACCAGCTGGAAAGTTTCTTCCCCACCTAAAGAGGGCAATGCTACTCAGCACCAGCTAGTTGTGGCAAGGCAGGAACTTGGGCTCAATGTGGCTAAATATTGAGATTTTTCAAAGAACCAAGAAATTTGACATTTTATATCACATCCCATAGTTTTAATTTTTGGTACTTACTTTAAAAATTTTGACACTAGAGTGTGGGCCAGATTCAGTCAACTACCACTCATTAGTGAGTATAAAATATAACTCATTAGTGAATATAAAATATAACTTCTTCCAATAGTAACACATGAACCTATTTCTGTGGGCAAAGTTTTCTGAAATGGTAAGACTTCGATGTTCTTTTTAAGGATCTCCTAAAAAGAGTCATATAAATAATATATTGACCCACAGACTAAGGGCATGGGAGAAAGTAATCATGGGAAAGAAAATGAGGCCACAGAAACTTAACCAAAAAGAAAATACAATCCATAAACTTACAAACTTGAAACTGATTTTCTTTTTTACTTTTAGTAACTGCTGTTCAGTACCAACAAAAGTCCTTTTTGCTATGTCCATCCAAAGCGAGAAGTTCGGAGACACAGACTGGAGTGCATAAAGTTTTTCTTATTCTTTCAATCCATCTCAGGTGACATGGTGAGCACTGAAACGGGACATCTGGCTAAGGGAGCGGTGACGAGGAACACGTGAGTGAACACGCAACCTGCCCTGGCGGTGGAGGTGCACAAGGCTGGTGCAAGTGTAGTATGTATTTTACAGAATGTAGCTTTTATCTGCACCTTTTAACGTACCATGTCGGGACAATCTGACAGAGTCATTGCTCCTGGAGGGCTCCAAAGCCAAAATGCCGGCTCAGAACTATTTGCATTCTTCAGCTTCACGGAAATGTCTCTTAGGAGCACTCACACTCTAAGAACCACATGTGATTAAAAAGCTGTAGAAGTCCAAAGACCACTCATTGTCAAAGAGCATCGGAAACAGTCACTGTCATTGGCACTGCGTACCCTCCACCACGGGGATGCTCTCAAACGAGGATGACAGCCAACTATGAAGCTTTGAGGTTGGTACCACCACCCAGGGTCTCTGCAAGGGTGGCAGGGACAGTGTTTTCCAGGGACCCAGAGCGGCCCCTCCCCCCTACACAGCATGGGATTTCTCAGACAACAGCCTTGTTCTTCCTTACTTTGATCTGAAATTCTAGGTCAGGGTGAAGCTCTTAGCGTCTAGGGAGTTCCCAAGGGACTCCCACATACTCGACTACTTGTTTGGCCCTCTGTAATCAGTTTCTTTAACTGCGAGAGGGGAAAGTAATAATTCATAGCTGCTATGGTTTGAATGTTCCTCCCAAAAAGGATGTGTTGGAAACTTAATGCCCAATGTAGCCACGCTGGGAGGTGAGGTCTAATGGGACATGTTTAGGTTATGAGGGTTCCACCCTCATGAATGGATTAATGACAATTATAAAAGGGCTTGAAGCCGAGACTTCACTCTCTTGCTCTCTCTCACCCTCTTTGCCTTTCCGCCAGGCAGTAACACAGGAAGAAGGCCCTTGCCAGATGCAGGCTCTTGACCTTGGACTTCCCAGCCTCCAGAACCATGAGTCAATACATTTCTGTTCATTATAAATTACCCAGCCTATGGTATTTTGTTACAGCAGCACAGAATGGACTAAGACAATAGCATTTACTATCTGCCAGGACATGCCTGATGTTTTACAAATGTTATTTCATTCTGTGTTCGAAACAGCCTTTGAAGTAGGGAACACTCTTAATCCTTATTATTTTATAGACAAAGAAACTGGGGCTTAGAATGGGTAAAGAACACATCCAAAATCACTAAATCTGGAACTTCATAAACGCCACCCCTTATTTTCTCCGGTGCACATCCCCCCTTCCCCATGGCACCCTCAGCCCTCCTGTGAACGTCCCTGGACGCTACTAACGAACCAGGCTCTCCACACTGACACTCACAATCTGCACAACATCTGGTCATCGTCTTACATGAAAATCTGATCGTGTCACTCCTGTGCTTAAAAATTCCATTTTCTTGTTGAGAGCAAATATTTTCTCCCATTCTGTAGGCTGTCTAATGTAACCATAATGTTTGCACCCTCATAATACCCTGAAATAAATAAATAAATAAATAAATAAATAAATATATATATATATATATATATATATATATACAGGAAAAAGAAAAAAAAAATCTATTTTCTTCCCTTATTTTTAAAATTCAAAATCATTTGCACAACCTTGCAAGCCCCGGCTCCTGCCCGTCTCCCACCCCCGTCTTCCCCACTCTCTCCAAATACGCATTGCCGGCTCCCACGGTCCCTCAAACGCATGGAGCTCCTGCTGGCTCTTGAGGGAGCCGGCTTCTGCCCCTGCTTGGAAGTTTCCTGTCATGCTCACTCTCCCACCCCCTGACTGACTCCAATCATGCTCTGGAGCCTGGTGGAGTCTGTTTTGGGAAGCTGGGACAGGAGGGTGAACCCCTAGCCTCCAGTTCCACACTTTGTACGTTCCATTTTGCACACATGGAACCATACGGTTGTTAATGTCTGGCTCACACACTAGATAATAAGCTCCAGATCCTACCCCCACCTTGCCTTGTTCACTGTTCTTCCCCTTAGCACCCAGCACAGTGCTGAGGGGCTGCACAGACAGTATTTGTTGAATGAATGCAGAGTTTACACGTCTGCCTTTTACGAAGTGCCTCTCCCTTGGCTTCTGTGACACCACCTTCTTCTGGTCTTCCCCTGTTCCCTTTCCCTGCTGCCTCGACACTCCTCTACCTGTGCGTGCCTGTCCCAACAATGTTAATGTTCCATCCTCCACCTTCCTCTTCTCATTCCTGCCCTGAATGATTAATTTCAAATCTGTAACTCAATCTCAGGTACTATCCCAGAGCTATAAATTCATCATCAACCACCTGTATCGTATGTCTCCATGCAATGTCCAAAAAAGACACAAAAAAACTCAGTATATCCAAAATGGAATGCATCACTTTTCTTCTCACATTCATTTCTCCTCCTTTGCCCTGCAGGACAGTAAATGGTGGTGACAGCCAACTCCAAGACCTGTGCGTTACACCTCCATAAGAATTCTCATCATCCATTTCTCTAAAACTTCACTGCTACTGGCCAAGGTTAGGTCACTGTCATCCACCACGGAGGAGGATAAATGATTTAATGAACAAAGAACATTTCACACACACACATATATACAAGTATACATTGCTATTGCTAAAGCTAAGTATATACAGCAGAAGGAAGAAGGGTCATAAAAGATTGAGGGAGCTGGTGTTCAGGGTATAATAATCCTTGGCAGATGAATGTCTAGGCCTGGAAGAAAACAGTTGTACTTAATGAGACATGAAAAAAATGAGGCAATATACGGATAAGTTGAAGGAACCTACAACATAGGGCCAGAAGCAAAAGAACCAGGCAGAGAAAGAAACAGCTCCTCCTGGCCAAGGCGATGGCTGCTCTGAAGCAGTGTTCATGCTCAGCTCTGGGCTTTCCTAGAGCAGAGTCCGTAAGTCAGTTAACTAGCCCAGACTGGTCATCTGAGACCAATTTGCAGTTCAGCCACTTAGCAGCAATGACATTCCGTAAGCCACTTCACCTCTCTAACATTCAGTTTCTCCTGCAGTAAAAAGGGGAAATAATGCTTTCCTCACAGATTAAATGAGCTGTTTGAGAAACCGTCTGAACTCCCTGGCACTGCTATAAGCTATTATTAGGTCTTAGGTTTTGAGGTACACAGAAACAGGAGGGAAAAAGTCACAGTTCCAGTCCTTAAAGAGTTTGCAATCTTCCCAGAGAATGACAGCGGCCATATGCAAACTTCAGGGAAAGCCCAATGTTAATAAGTGCTTAGAAAATAGCAGCAGCAAAGGAAATATTAGACTAATTCAGAGAAAGGTGTATTTCCCTCTCTTGGCTCTCACTATGATCCATCCTTCACACTCCTGTCAAATTAATCTTCCCCTGAAGTAAAGGTCCAATCACAGAATCATATAATTTTACAATTGAAAGGGGCCTTAGAGGTCACCTACTCCATTTTCCTCATTCCTCAGGTGAAAAAAAACTGAAGCCAAAGAGATTGAGTGGCTTGCCTGTGATTACACAGCTAGTTAATTCACTCAATACTCCATAAATTGTTATTGATCACCTACTAGGTGTCAGGCCTATGCTACGAGCCACTAATGGCACAAATGACACCCACACCTGGGACTCAGGAATTCTAGACCTCTGCGCTTTATTCTAGATTGGTGGTTCTCAAGCTGCAGGTGGGTTGAGAGGAGGCTCGATCCCTAGAAGGAAGGCAACCCAATTATATCCCTACACCCAGTTAAGAATTAGTACACACGAGAGAGGTTACAGATGGGAAGGTGTTCCATACGATTGATGGGGTGGCAGAAATTAAAATATTTGTATTCAGCACTGAAGTAAATGACAGAATGGCAGAATGTTACTATTTTAAAAAATCTGGATGGTAGGTACATGTGTATTCATTTTATTACTCTTTGCACTTTCCTGTGGGTTGAAATGTTTTTCATAATTTTCTAAAGTATTATATGCTAGAGAAAAAAAGAATCAACCACATCTGTTCAGGTTGGAGGGTGGGGAAGGTGGAGAGGAGGGAACAGCTGTGCTCTCTACCTGTGACTCTGAAGGTTGAGAGCCGCTGCTGTACCTATCAGCATCGTGCCCCAAAGCCCTGCCTGAAATCAAAGCTCCCCTAGATGTATCGATCTCCATCTACCATGTGCCATATGCACCGGGGGGGGGAGAATAATAACTGAATCATCTATCTGCCCCTCCCCCCTCAACCCTTGCCCATGCATTTGACTTGCTGCAAAAGTCTCTTGGGTCAATGAATCTTCTAAAAAGTGAAAATTCCTTTCAGCATTGTACATCCACACACCCAGAAATATGCACTTGGCCTGGAAAACGTTAAGTTGGTAGAATCCAGAATTCTAGTCTACATAAAGCTATGCAGCATCACATAGTCCAAGATCACTGTCAGAAAGATCAGAAAGTCACACTGTTCCCTTTAACAAAAAAAATGAGAAGTGACTGTCATGCACATATGTGCGCACGCGCGTTCGGTTTTCCACAAAGAAGGTATATTGACATATCTTAAAGAATTTGGCCTCACACACTGGTTGTCTGCAACTAGAACCTCAGGCTTGGGGCTCTGATGATTCTCACTGACTGTCTATGTAGCAGCCTGAAGAACCCCTTAAGATCTGCAGCCTGCAGGGAGCGAACAGTCTGGCTGCGTACGATTTGACCCAGCTGACAGCTACCTTAGAGGTGCACGTGCAGAGCCTTGCATACGCACATTTCTGATGCTCAGTACAGTGCTGACACTTATGAATAAGTCGCATGCAAAAATATAGAAATAATAGCCTTTCCTAGCTACAAAAAAAATGCTTTTCATCTGGAATTGATCCAAACTAAGTTAAAGTGTTTTTCTTTGACAAAAGCTGCTGCAAAATCTCCATGCCTGCCAGGTGAAGGGCGCAGCCGTTTCCTCTCCTCTACCCTCCCCACTCTCCAACCTAAACATAGTTGATTCTGTTTTTCTTTAGTATATAATACTTTCAAAAATTATGAAAAATTTTTCAACATACGGAAAAGTACAAATAGTAATTAAAGGAATAAAAACGTACCTGCTATCCGGAATTTTTAAAATGTAATATTTTGTCATATTAATATTTACTTCAGAGCTGAATACACAAAATTTTAGTAATGTTTCACCTACACAGCACAAAATCAATTGTGTGATGTCCCAGCTGTGTTACTGGGCAGATTATCGTCTAAGGGCTTTGCTTTCCAACAAAGTTATGGAACTATATTGTCACACGTAGCAAGCAGTCCTTTTCAGCATTTCGAATGTCCAGTGAATGTATCTACTGAACTTATTTTTATCTATGGGGTAAAAGGGAAATAGAGTGATCACATGAAAACCAGATTCACATGTACGGCTGATAAGAGAAGAAATATGACAGTCTGGTTAAAGTGCATACTTTTTTGTAGCAGGAAAAAAATATTAAGCATGCTTATCAGGTAGAGGTCTTTGTATATGACTGTTTTCTGAAATCAATTGAGATCAGAATAGGACTAACCTTCGTTAACATTATTATATTTGTGCCTGAAACTTCAGTTTATTGCATTTTACTGCACAGAACTGATAGACTCAATGTTTCCATGATGAATTTCTCTCTTCAATGCAGGAGGTTCCCAAGCCAACATACTGTCCTATATAATAGAAATGTAAGGGCACCTCTAAGACATAGATTTAGTACATAACCATTTGGGATCTAGACATCATGTCATGTCATGGTAGATGTGTTCATACAGACTGATGTGTATGGGGAGGTGAGTGGAGCTGCATACATCTGCAACACTCCAGGATGAGTGAATTTTTAAGATAATAGAAGTTTATTTTTTTAAGGCACAAACCATCACAAACTGTAATTATTAGGGACGATTACCATCTTCTTTGCCAACTATTAGGTTTATTTGATTCTTGCAAAAAGGATGTTCAATCATTTCAAAATTAAACCAAATATATACTGAACATTTAGTTATTGAAAATAACAGAAATTAATTAGAGAGAACACAGAAAGAGCTATAACCACATACTTGTGATGTCAGTTACTCCAACTGAACACTGGATTTAGCTTCGTTTGCTTGCAGCTAAGGCAGAAAAGGGAAACTATTGCATAGTTCGGTTCTTACTTTATCAAAAAAGAAACATGCGAGGCAGATTTTGTTTTCCTTGGCATTAATTTCAAGGAGAAATTTTTTATGAAAGCCCCTGCATAAGGGACACTGAGTAATACCTTCAATTCTATGTTGTAAAAGACAGCAACTTTTTTCATATAAATGTCTTCAACAATATGGTGCAAAAGATAGACATTTTTTCTCCCAGGTGCTGAAGGCACAATATTAAATCTTAACCTGAGTGACGGCATTTCTGCTGGGAGCTGAAATAACACAGCCACTGTGCATTGTTTCCTGATGATTTACCTCAATAGAGGGAGCTCAAAGAATCTGGAGAAATGGATGGCCTATACACACTTCTTCCTGAAGCCCCCAAAGTATCCTGTCAAGTGCTACAAAGGGCGATTTCGTGGCTGCATTCTCCAAAGAGTATTTGAAGGGTTCTGAAAATCTATGTATTGATTAAACATAGATCTTTCACTTTAGCTACTACACCATCTGTGGGAGCAGAGGTAACACTCTGCCATGAACATGTAGGACACTGACTTATGCCCTCCCCTGGGGAGCCAGCGACTAATGACTCAGTGAGGTGGGTTGCAGGGTACAGAAACTTCCGAAGGAAGCTCTGTGTCTGGCCAAGAACTTGGACACATGCTCAGCTGAATCCCTAAACTTTGTTGTTTCAGAATAGAGATAGTTTTTTTGCTTAAAAGTTTTAAAGCACGTGTGCTACTAATCAAGTGAATTAGCCATAAGAGAACTTTAGGATAGCCGCAACAATATAAAGTGAGCAGACAACAATAAATTCTTTAAACTTTAGTCAGGCAATCCCAGAAATAGAAAGCAGTGTGCCTTATTTTAATTTTCCTATTCCTGCAATTTTACTATTAATTTATATGTATAATTAAATCCAGGGAAAGCTATATTAAATATTAGCAAATTAAAAGGAAATGAAAATCTATTTCAACTAGGTTTAAAATATCTACCCAACAAAGGAGAAAACTATAAAGGACTAATTAATAAGTGTTAATGCCAATGTTCTCCAGGTTAGAAATGTAAGCAGAATCCGCCCTGGCTTTTCCACAGGTGATACTGTGAGACCATTAAATTTAGTGATGAATGAGACTGAGCTAGTATTTCCCCTTTTGATTCATTTCAGATAAATGGCCCATAAGTAAATGTGCTTACAGTCTAGTAGAGATGATCTTTGGGCAAAGCCACTATAAATTCTCGAGTTGGACCTTCCTGAAATTACTTCAGCAAATAGTTATTTACAAAATATACAGTTGCACAGAAAATAACCTTGCAACCTGGCATTTGCTAGGTTGCTGATGTACATCAGAAGGAAACATATGTATGTGAGAGCACATCAGGTCACACTCATCAGGAGGCTGGATTAAGACAGCGCTTTTATTCAGAATAATGTCAAAACAAAATTTTTTCAAAAATACAAAAATTCTCTCAAGGAAAAAAAAAATGCAACTGCTTGCTTTTGAGGCTCAGGGTTATGTGATTCTCCAATGACTGACATTCAAGGGATGAAAAGGCATGACTCCTCTGGTCTGTCCCAGAGAAGAGCAGGGTGGCCGCCTGCCCATGGAGCACTTGGAAAGCTGCCGGTAGTGTAACAAATCCCAGGAGGGCAAGGCTATGAGAAGGAGTCTGATTCGCACGACAGGATTTAAAGAAAGACCAAATATCTGAGACTGTTTCCAGGTAAGTTTTTAAAAAATCTATTTTCGTGTTAATCTGCAGATACCCACAAGTGAGAGAAGGGGAATCTGAAACTCAGTCTTGTGTGTTTCCCACGGATGTCCCTTCGCACGCCCCGCTGCTGATCGGCTGCACAACTCTTCCTATTACTGCAAAGCGGTCCTGAAAGGTGGCTGCCGTGTGACGCCTTTTCCCTCTCATTTGTTATGGGCTGATACATGGGCCACCCCCCCCGCCCCAACCCAGATACATATGTTGAAGTCCTAACAGCCAGAACCTCAGGAGGTGACTGCACTGGGGATAGGGTCTTTAATGAGGAAATTAAGGCTTAATGAGGCCATTAGGGTGGGCCCTAATCCAATACGACTGGTGTCCTTAAAAGAAGAGATTAGGACACAGACGTGGCCACACAGAGGAAAGACCAGGTGAGGACAGCAAGGAGGTGACCTTCTACAAGCCACAGAGAGGGACTTCAGGAGAAACCAAACATGCTGACACCTTCATCTTAGACTTCTAGGCTCCAGAACTGTGAAAAAATAAATTCCTGTTGTTCAATCCACCCAGTCTGTGGTACTTTCCTAAGGCAGCCCAAGCAAGCTAATATACCATTTGATTTTGACAAATCTTTAAAAGTCCACATTTATCCCTTTGGTAAAAACTAAATTTGTTCTCAGCTTCTGGAGCACTAATTTATGACACTCAGTATTACAATGCTTTGGGAAGAAACCATCCCTTCAACCATCCCAAATAAAGCAAATAAAATGATGTAAATCATTTGGCATAGATATCAGCCATCCTAATTGGAAATTTCCAAGTACCTGAAGTTTGCCAAAAGTGGACAAAGCCTTGGCCTTATTCAGGAAGCTCAGTCTTCAGTGATGCAATGTCACCCCCACCATGAAGGGTGAATCTGAGGATAAGACTTAAAAACAGACAAGTGTAATATGTAATCTTATTCCAGTTGCTCAAAACAATTGTTTGCCTGTGTTTAAACACATGCCATGTGACTGCCATAAATAGTGAAATTGATTTTCCTATATGAGTCATAGAATCCATATTTTAGAGGCATAACTCACATTTTGATGATTTTAAAGAACATGTTCAAGAATATTTAACAAGCAACTCCTATGGGTGTAACTGCACCACAAAGTGAAGGAATGAACAAGACTGTGAGGATAATAAAAAACGTATACCCAACAACTTCCTTCATGATGTTTTTTTTCAGTGACTCACCTTTATTGATTAGGCTATTGATCTCTGACGAGTTTTAAGACTAAGTACTTGGCTGTCTTAACCTCTTGACTTAAATAAAAATTTAATAAAGGAGGTCAGGCTGGATAAAGAAGAGTTCTCACTCCATAGAAATATCTATGCAGTGCATCCTGCAAACAACTTGCTGTTTGCCTCTTTGCAGTAAATTGATAGATATATTTTTCAGAAAGGAGGTACAAAAAATGTGTCCCCAGTAGGGGAAAGGGACTCCAAATGGAAAGTCGAGAGGGCCCTTTCCCCAATGGTTAACATAACAGGAGAGCTTTCCTCTGTAAGTTTGAGGCAAAATGAAATAACCATTTATTCTTGGTCAACTTTAAGAGAATTATTACTATTTGATTTTTAAAAAAAGGCAAGTTGCTGAATGTCCACTAGAAAAATAAAGGGATAGTAAAGGTGGACAATTATGAGTCTTCTAAATAAATACAGAATTCAAAGATGGGTCAGAGGAGCGAGGATGTTATGTAGCATCTCTCCCCAAAGTGCCTTGCAGAGGGCCTGGTGCCTGAGTCCATTCTCAGTAAATAGTCATGAAGTCGAATTGAGTCAAGGGATACAAGGGTCCTCCTACCTGCTGTGTGACATATTAAATGTAAGCACACAAATTCCTAGGTATGGAAATGACCAACCCTAAATAAATACACAAATAACAATAACAACAACAACAACAAAAATAAATGAGTTTCTGGGCTGAGGGCATCTAAGTTGCTTCACAGGTCAGAGCTATGATCAATAGAGTAGACATCAGACAGCAGAAATGAATTGAGGAAAGGTAAACAGGTCTGCTACACTGAAGAGATTTCTGGCCAAGAAGCTGACCTCATGAGCAGTGAGCCTAACAGTCAACACTTGGGATGGCGGGCTCAACCCAGACAAGGCTCACAGCACACAAAGCTGGGGACCCAAGTAACCTTGGTATTGTGTACCGAGGCTCTGCGTGGCTGAAAAAGCTTCATATCTATGGTCTAAAACGCTGCTGCTGATCCACCCATGCACAGAGCTTCAGGCTGTTCTAATATGTACAGTACACTTGTTTGACGTGAATATAGAAGACACGGGAGCTTAACTCCTTGTAACAGCCTCTTTTCTGCCTCCTTTCCTATCCTGTCCTCAAAATCTTTGAGTTGGTTCTATGGCAAGTCAAGAGAGAACAAAAAATACTTTGTTGCTCCGGTCTACTCAGCCTGTCTTAGCTTGGTTTCAAAAGACAATATTCTTGAGTTTAAATACGGATTATAACACTGACTAGCTATGATACCGCAGGGCAATCTACTTAACTTTACAAGTCTTAGTATCGTCATCTGTAAAATAGCAGGGACAGTAACTACTCATAACATAACTGAGAGCATCAGATGAGAGAAGGCACTATCTGTGCCCGGCAAATAGCAGGCATTCAGTCAGTATCAGTGAAATAACTTCAACAATAATAAATGTGATCTTTAGCTGTTGAGTTCTGCACGTCAGATCTTAGCCCCTGCTCCGAGATGTTTTCTTTCTCATCCCTGCACCCGAACCTAGCAAGAGTGTAGGTGTTGGATCCTCCACTGAGTCCTGAAGAAGCTTCTAATCATAAACTCAACATATATGTTAATAAGATGATTTCAAGGAGGCACAGATCTCTACATATCCTCAAGCGTCCTAGTATTGCCTGAGTAAACAGGCCCTGATCATCTGGAGGTGACACTCTCTAGCTGACAGTTTAAACGAAACAAAGAGGCTGGTCACTGGGACTGCTTTGGAAACCTTGACAATGATCAGCAAGTGAAACAAGCCCACGAGACTCTGAGAGTTCTAGTGATAATCCATCCCACGCTTCTTTCCCTTACAAATAAATTTAAATACTTGGCTTTGTTTCGTCAAATCAAAGATCTAGTTTATGCGAAGTTAGAAGGTACGGCAGAACACACGCCTAAGGTGTGTAATCCTGTCTGCGCCGGCATTTCTGGCGACTTTCCTCCTTTACACCAGAAGACAGTGTACACGTGGCACTGATGCTATATACCCTCCGCCGCCCAGGGCCTCTCTGGACTCGGGAATACCTTGAAGGAACAGTGCTCCAAACTCACTGTGCTATTTAATTGTGATTCTCATCATCACTCTTACTACGGATCTGCCACTCTGAAACGCTCTCGGCTACCAGTGACACCATAGAGCATTACAAAGACGACATTTCCATGTTTTGTATTCTGAACATTAAAAATCAGTTTGGCTCACCAAATGAGCAGCGGGAGCCATGCTAATTATATAACTTCTTACAACACTAATAGGATCTCCCACTGAGTCAACTGGAAGGAAAAAAAATACAATGCTCATTTTTATCTGCATCTCAGCATACTGACCTCCTTCAGCCTGTTGATGTGGACATTAATAAAACATTTTAAAATGACCTGAAAAGGCTTTTTACAAAGCAGAGCCTGGACCTGGCTGCCGAACAGCTGTGCAATTAAAAGACCTGGAGCTGCTATCAAAGTTGGCCGTTGATGCTTCAAGTTTGGCCCGGGAACCTCCTGTATTCAGAACGGTTGTTCACGCTTTTGACTGGTTACAAATGAAAAAAGATCTCTGCGCATGAGGAGTTTCAAAAGATTGAAATAAGGATGCCTGTAACGGTGGTCTTGCTTTGCTTAGGACACAAAAGACAATTCAACTTCAGCACTTGACATGGGATCGCCAGCATGCTTTCTTACAAGCTCCTTTCAATCTCAGAATGACAATTAAAAATAAAAATATCACTACTATTTCAATTCTAACATAGGCTAAAGGATAGTTCTTAAAAGCAAATCAAAGAGGAGAGTTTGATCCTTTCTTACCTTTTCCTTCCGTTTATCTGATAAAAATAAGTTAAAAATATGCACCAAATATAATTCTTTAAACTTCAGCAAAATGTATAACAGGATATTTAATTAAGCAGACATGATCCAGTCTATCTAGGAAGTAAGACAGATGTTATACTGATGGGTGAGTTAAAAATGAGGTATGCAGAGAAACCATTCAGCTCAGATACATATAGGACAAATACTTAGCACAAGGCAATGTGCTAGACTCTGCAAGAAAGAACATACAGAAAGGAAGTAATGTGCAGACTGTGCTCAATAAGTTTATGACCAAGCAGGAAATTCAGAGCTGCAAAGAAACTTCCTAGGTGAGCAACCTCAGATGCATTAAAGGTGTCTGATACGTTGTCCTAAGAGAGTTCTCATCTCAGATGTTGTGACCACGAATGCCTTTTTCTTTACCTACGAAATTTCCGCCCCAACCTGCACTGCCAGTCCCCTTCCTTCTCCACCATCCTTTCCTCAAATACGCATATTTTAAGAGTGAGGTGTCAACTGTGTCCCATGCTGGCTATGTCTCATATTACCCTGGACCGTTTCCTTATTTAAAAATGACTTTTGATTTAATCATTCCACAATATTTACTTATATCATAACATCACATTGTGCCTTTAACATATACAATTACTATTAGGCCATTAAATACGAAATGTCCGATTTTGAATCAAAAGTGTAGTTTATTATATCTCTAACAAGAAGCAGTACAATTAGTCAAAGTGTGTACCTAAACTGTTGACACGGTTTTGTCATCTTAATGATAGCTTGTTCATGCCAGCAGCGAAGAAGCCTGGAGAGTGAGGGGTGATGAAGTCATGAATGGCATTTTCCACAGCTTGTTGAGAATTCAGTATTTTTCCTTGCAAGAAGTGGTCCAAAGCCTGGAAGAAGCGGTAGTCAGTTGGTGCAAGGTCTGGTGAATATGGAGGATGACAGAGAGTTTCCAAGTCCAGCTTCTGTAGTTTGAGAAGCATTGTTTGTGCAACATGTGGTTGGGCAGAGCATTGTCTTGCAAGAGGATTGGCCTGTCTCTATTGACCAGTCTCAGTTGCTTAATCACAAGCATCTTCATCATTTCGTCCAACTGGTTGCAGGAGACATCCGCTGTAATCCTTTGACCAGGTTTCATGAAGCTATAGTGGAGAATACCAGTGCTGGACCACCAAACAGACACCATTAGCTTCTTCATGATGGATATTTGGTTTGGGACTGTGTTTCAGCACTTTATCCAACCATTGTGTTGAAGGGTTGCAATTGTCAAAAAGAACCCATTTTTCATCACACATAACAATATGGTGTAGAAATGGTTTGCCTTCATGTGACAGCAAAGAAAGGCAAGCTTTGAGACAATTTCTCTTCTGAGGCTCATTTAATTCATGCAGAACCCATCTATCCAGCTTCTTTAAATTGCTAATTTGTTTCAAATAGTCCAATACTGTTGGAATAGTAAACCTTGCTGCTAATTCACACGTAGGTTGAGATGGATTCGCTTTCAGTACAGCTTTCAGCTCATCATTATCCACCTTGGTCTCAGGTTGCTCATGTGGCTCATTTGCAAGATTAAAATCACCAGAATGGAACTTCTCAAACTATTGACATACTGTGTGTTCATTAGCCACATCCTGCCCAAACAGTTTATTGATATTTTGAGTTGTCTGCACTGCATTGGTTCCTCAATGGAACTCATATTCGAAAATAACATGAATTTTTGACTTATCCATGGTTTCGCAAAAATTGCTCTTAAAAAAAATTTCAAAGACAATCACAAGCCAAATCACACATTTGAAAGAATGGGGATGTAACTTCACAATAAAAATAAAACAAGAAGTGTTAAAGTAAAATGTCAGAGATATCAACTGTCAAACTTAGTACTTAAAGAAATAGGACGTTTCATACTAAAAACCCTAATATTTGACAAGTAAAAATAAAAAATGAGATAATGTGAAGTGTTTAAAAAATAAAAATTTTATTTCTATTTGTAAAATAAGTTCTTAATTTTAGATTGTATCCTTGCTAAAATTGACATTTAATTCCAGAGTAGTGTTATTGATTGTTAAGGACAGATTAACTCTTTTAATACGTCCTGCTTATACTATGATGCAAGCGGTAACAGAACCAAGATCATTCCCAGCCTTCACATTTCTAAAGTTAACTGACAAATAAATGCTTAGCACAGAGAAAATTCAAGTCTATTAAATTAGGGGGAAAATGAGGGATTTCATTGTTGCTGTGCAGAGTTCTTACATTAAGACAGACAAGGTCTGGTTTGTCAAAGAACAATTCGCAGTGAAATATTTTTCTGTCACATTAGCACAAATCGACATGGCTACATTGTCAATACCAAAACCTCAGTACTGTGAGGCCATGCAGGAAAGGGACTAGCTGCCTTGGTCGAAAGATGACAAAGCTGGTGAAGAAGGCTCATGGAGTGAGTCACCCACCCTCACTCATTCTGGTAATTTTTAATCATTAGGAGGTTATACTACAAGACTGTGTCAGAGTCAGAAACATGTCACTACGTGCCTTTGGAAGAAAACAGGTACCACATGTTACTGGTTTGTTCCTGGCATCAAGCAACCCTAATTTATCTTCATTCCGACCCTAGGGATGAGAAAACAGTAGCGGTCCAAAACAGTAGCGGTCCAACAGTTGTTGAAGCTCTCTCTAAAAATGGGATTACAGTTCGGGGGTGGGAACAAAAATGTTTACCCATATAATTAAACAAAAGGTTTAGGAGTAGAGATTTTACAGGGAGAAAGAGATGTAGAGCTTCAGACTGATCTGGGTATCTCTGGCTGGTTGAGCTTCAGAGGAGCTGAAGCTCAATACCCACTGTATTCCCAGAAGTCAAGGACTGAGCTCAGACACCTGCTTCTGACTCAGACAGGACGCCTCTCGCTCAGTGGTGGAGCAAGGGTGTGGGGAAGAATATGCTCAAAGTGTTTTCAGGGAGAGTTTAGGAAAGGAGAAGAGACGGCTATAAAGATGCTGTTCCTCTGCATCTCATTATGAAAGGGATAATTTGAGAGTACTCAAAAGAGGAAATAATGATCACTGGACTTCAGCAGGTAATCACTAAGAACAAATAAGTTCAGAATAATCTAATTTGTTTCTCTGCTATTATAACAACATTTTCATTTCAAGGGAAAGCCTTAGGCTTGCTTTGTTAAGGATAACACACATTTTGGGACATGGCATGAATTCTTATAGAGCAATAATAGAAATATCAATTTCTTTTTATACAGGGTGGAGTTATTTTACTGAGCTTGGAAACTCTATAACTATCGAAAGGCCTCTTCTCCATGCCCTCTCTCACTTTGTCCACCTGGCTATTTAGAGATTTGGCTCAGCAAAAATGCAAACTACACAATTCAATCACTACTTTCTAATCTACTAAATTAAATTTGCAAAGATTACAAAATAATAATAGGAAACACAAAATGCTGGCCAAGGATACATTCCATTTGACCTTTCTTCACTGCTATCCAGAATATAAACTTATACTACCTTTTGGGAGAGTTGTTTGACAACATCTTTGCAAAATTTTAAAAGAGCTATACCGTAATTCTACATCAATGAATCTACCATATGAAATAAATTAGAAATTTGACAGTTTTCTGTATAAGGCTAGTTTTTAAAGCATTTTTTATAGTAGCAAAAATCTGGAACCAAATTAAATGTCCAGTGATAGGAAGATAGTTAAATCAACTGCAGTGAAATGTCCACAAGATGCAATATTATATAGCTATTAAAATTTTGTTTATAAAAGATTTTTAATGACATGAGAAAATGGTTACAATGTAATCCTAAGTATAAAAAGCAGGGTAGAGGGCTGGGCACGGTGGCTCACGCCTGTAATCCTAGCACTCTGGGAGGCTGAGGCGGGCGGATCGTTCTGAGCTCAGGAGTTCGAGACCAGCCTGAGCAAGAGCGAGACCCCGTCTCTACCAAAAATAGAAAGAAAATTAATTGGACAGCTAAAAATATATATAGAGAAAAAAATTAGCCGGGCATGGTGGCGCATGCCTGTAGTCCCAGCTACTCGGGAGGCTGAGACAGTAGGATTGCTTGAGCCCAGGAGTTTGAGGTTGCTGTGAGCTAGGCTGACGCCACGGCACTCGCCCCAGGCAAGAGAGTGAGACTCTGTCTCAAAAAAAAAAAAAAAAAAAGCAGGGTACAAAACTGCATATGTAGTCTAATTGGAAGAATAAAAAATATATGCAGAGTAAAAGAAATAGAAGGAAAGATACCAAAGTGTTAGTCGTGCTTATTCCTTAGTGATGGACCTGTGGGTGATCGTTTTCTTCTTTATAACTTTCTGTATTTTCCAAATTTCCTCTAATGAACATGTATTACTTCTACAATGAGCAGGAAAAGTTCCTTTAATAAGGTCCACTAAGATTTGCAAGAGAAGCTGTGCTATACAATGACTATCATTTGAGTAAGAGACTTAAAAGAAAAGGCAGAGAATTGAGCTAAAACTTAAAATAAAAGCAACACCATGTAAGTGTGTTTGGTCAATTATTAAAAACAAACAGCGAAATAAGGAATCTTCAGGTGAGCATTAGTTGAGAATCTGAAACATTCAGAGAAAAGTTCCCTACAGTCAGATAGACCAGGATACAAAGCCATGTCTACAGTTGCAAACACACAGGCAAACATGGAGAAAGTGCTTGGAAGACAGACACCGAAATGTTCACAGACGTATTGCGTAGGTGGGAGACTATCTCTGAGTTTATTCTTTATATCCCTTCCCCCCTACACACATAAAAAAGCATTACTTTTATTATGACAATCAAATTTATTACAAATCTAATGGGACTAGCCTAAGTATCCAAAAGAAAAAGAATAAATGTTGACTTTTGCCTTCATCATGCACAAAATAGAGTATCTGCAGAGCTACATATAAAGACAAAATAGTTTTTAAAAAACTTCTAGAAGAAAACATAGGAAAAAAATAGAAAATCTTTGCAGCCTTGAGATACGTAAACATTTCTCAAATAGTATACAAAAAGTATAAATCATAAAAAATAAATTAAAATTTATCAACATTTAAAACTTTTGTTCTCCAAAGGCTACCATCAAGAAACCAAAATACCAGCCACAGAATGAGAGAAAATATTCATAATCCTATATCTGACTTATATCCAGAATGTATAGAGACTTCCTATAACTCAGTAATAAGAAGATAATCCAATAAAATATTGACAAAAGATTTGAACAGAAGATACACAAATAGCTAATAAACACATGAGAAAATGTTCGGTGTCACTGATCAGGGAAATGAAAATTAAAACCATAATGAGATACCACCAAGTACCTATCAGAATGGCTGAAATTAAAAAGACTGACCATACCAAGTATTGACAAGGATATAAACGAACTACAATTCTCACACACTGTTGGTGGGACTGTAAAACAGAAAATCCACTTTGCAAAACTGTTTGGCAGTTTCTTAAAAATTTAAACACACACCTAATATTTGACCCAGCCATTCCGCAGTTAGAAATTTTCCCAGAAGAAATAAAAATATAGTCCTCATAAAGACTGTACATGAATATTCACAGCACCATTATTCATAATAGTAAAAAAAAAACTAGGAAAAACCCCAAATATCCATCAATAGGTGAATGAATAAACAAAACATAGCATATCCATATAATATTACTCATTAATAAAAAGAAATGAACAATTTATACTTGCAACAACATGGATAAATCTTAAAATAATTAAGCTGAGACACAAATGAGTACACATAAAATTCAAACTGATCTGTAGTTTGAAAAAAGAGGATTAGTGGTTGCCTTTGGGATGGACTACAAAAGGGGTACAAGGAAACTTTTCAGGGTGAAGGAAATGTCCTATATCTTGATGACTGCAATCAGGGTGTGTATATCTGTCAAAATTCATTAAATGAGGCCGGGCGCGGTGGCTCACGCCTGTAATCCTAGCTCTCTGGGAGGCCGAGGCGGGCGGATCGTTCCGAGCTCAGGAGTTCGAGACCAGCCTGAGCAAGAGCGAGACCCCGTCTCTACCAAAAATACAAAGAAATTAATCGGACAGGTAAAAATATATATAGAAAAAAAAATTAGCCGGGCATGGTGGCGCATGCCTGTAGTCCCAGCTACTCGGGAGGCTGAGACAGTAGGATTGCTTGAGCCCAGGAGTTTGAGGTTGCTGTGA